>MU839548.1:0-71298 GCA_030685255.1 Podospora conica
CCCTCCGCCACCTTGACCTCCTTCGCCACCTCCTCCTCTACAGGAAGAACTTCCACCTCCCCATCCACAAACTGCACCACCAACCCCCCCCCCCCCCCCCCCCCCCCCCCCCCCCCCCCCCCCCCCCCCCCCCCCCCCCCCCCCCCCCCCCCCCCCCCCCCCCCCCCCCCCCCCCCCCCCCCCCCCCCCACGTCACAAGGACTCGCTTTTGCTTTTTGCAGTACTACATATGTTCAAAGTTCAAACCCATTGCATCCCATCCGTGCTCCTATACGCAATATGTAACGATAAAACCGCCTCCAGCCCTTTTGTCCGTCGGTCTTTTGAACTCAAAACTAACCGCTGGTGGAAGTGGGAACCCTCTCAAGTTTCGACCCAATGCAAACTGTTTTCATGTCCCAAATCGTTGAAGCCACACCCCATGCTCGCTGATAGCCCACTGTGTATGCTCTGAACCAAACGCTCTCCCCGTCATCAAGATTGGACCACACCCACCCGGCCCCGAGGTCCATCAGGCCTGTCACCAGATCCTCCCCCCGCCTCTTCGGTGATGCGTTGCCGAGGCCTCTCAGCCCCGGTCATTGACCGTCCACCGCCGTTTCGACATGCTGACGTCTCGAAACAGATCCGCGTCATCTGGCGGTGTGGGCTGACCCAAGAGCTGGCCGACAGTGTTTTCGGATTCCGATGCCGCTCCATCCGTCGCCATCTCGCGGAACGAAGGCGTCGGCGCCGGTGTTGTCCGAGGCTCTTCTGGTCCGTAGTTTGGCAGGCTCAGCGGGGATGGAGCTCTGTCGGTTACGCTGCTGGCCTCGAGGGCGGATGTGGGTTGGGTGCTGCCTGTCGCAGACGGGGCTGTGGTGTGCTTCTCGTGGCCAAAGTTGAGGGTGAGGCTGTTATCGTCTTCCTCGTCGTCATTGTCAAAGCTATTCAGGCTGCTCTTCATTGGTGACCAGAGACCCAGGGATGATGTCCGCCCGAGCCCCGAGGACGAGGATTTTGACAGAAACGACGTCACGCCGCTTCCCACGGTGATTCCACCTTTGTTGGAAACATGGGGGTTGTAGCCAGTCCGGACGGATGGGGAATAGGAGTCGCCTGGACGCCAACCACTAACCGAGGCATGGGCTGATGCAGGCTGTTTGGGAAAGCCGCCCCGGAAAGAGACGTCTCCCGGCGTGAGAGGGGTCGCTGGAGGGCTTGCGCGGTTGCCAAGGCCGGCCGCTGAGATGGAAGATGCTCTCGAGAGGGCTGGTGTAGATTGTGCAGTGGGCAGGTGATCGGTGCTGCCAACAAACTTGACATCGTAGAGCTGGTATACAGGTGGGTTGGCGTCACGTCTCTCAGGCGTGGCCCAGCCACGCATGGACGAGGTTGTGTCGTCTGCCCGGCCCACAGCAGGCTTCCGAACCGCCATGGTGAGGGATGCCATCCCAAAGTCGGTGAGGACGGGGGCGTGCGTGATGGCGCCAGCCAGGGAATTACATCCGGCACCGTGGGTGACAAGGATTACGATGGCTTCAGTTTCCGCATCGTCGTCCTCGCCCGCGATGTCGTCGATGCCGACCGGCCTCTTGCGACCGAATCGTGACACGGTTTTGGTCACCATGTCGGTCGGTTTGTCTGCCGTTGAATACCAGTCGATCATATGCTGAAGCCCACTGTGCATTCTCTTGTGAAGGGCGGTCCACTCTTCGGGAAATTCCCCACCGCCTCCCCAGTCGAGGGGCTTGCCCATGGAATCCCACTGATAGTCAATGTCAACACACGCGTCCCGCGCGTGGGCAACATATCCCACAGGTATTCCTTGGTTGGCGTTGATAGCCCAGTGCGGCGTCGGGGAGACATAGCCGCTCGCGTCGCTCGGCTGGGAGATGGACGTGTGATGCGCCGGGGTCCCAAAGGCGGCGCCCATACTCGCGGTTCGGTGCAGCGAGGTTGAGAGATTCGACATGTTGTCCAGCGGGCTTGGGGAGGGATCGGAGCTTCTGCTCACTGGGCTCCAAAGGTGGTTCTGGGAGACTGAATGGTGGAGGGGATTGGGGGGATTGGGTTTGGGTTCGGGGTAGTTCTCAAAGGTCTCTCGTCTGAGAAGCTCGGCCTTAGCGCCAGCAATCATCATGACGGATTCGGGAGGCGGTGTGATCTTTTCAAAGTAAGATGGCGAGAGCCATTCTCCGAGAAATGCGTCGAGCCGGAGGATAGTTCTCCGAATCGGCGGCGGCCTGTTCGGCATGGGGACAGCAGGGCAAGCCTCTAGCTCATCGGGGGTGACTATGGGCCGACTGCGCGGGCTGAGAAGAGGGGACGGGGGTGCCTTGGCAGCCGGGCCCGGTTGGGAAAAGGGGGTCGAGTCTTGGGCGAGACCGGCGCTGATGGCGATCGAGGTCTGGATGCAACGAAGATAGGGCGAGCTGTGGATGACAGCCCTGTACTTTTTCCTCCGAAACGGCCTGCCGGCGAGGACTGCAGCTGCCTGCTCCTCGGCCTCACGTTCTCGAACGATGCTGGCTATCCTGACTCCCAAGGTCTTTGCCTGTTGCCACCCGGCATACGTGAGAGGTGGGTCATAGGGGGTGGGCGAGTGAAGATGCCACCGGGGGTCTTTGAGATCAAGCCGGATGCCGTGTCTGCAAAATGGTTAGCATTGGTCTCTTGAGTCTCGGCGGATTTGGTGTTCGGACTGACCTTGCGACGAACAAGTAGGCCGGTGGGACGCCCATGGTGACAATTCGAGCAATGTGATGTGACAGCCGGTCCAAAGTTTAAACTGTAGATGACCCGGGGTGGGTCGACGAATGGTTCCCGGTTCCGGCGTGCGACAGTCGGCGTGCGGGGAACAAAGCGGAGGAGGTGCAGTGCCGTGGTCGGTGGGGGTGGGGTTCGACGCGGGGAAGCTTGGGAATGCCGAGAGCAGCAGGACGTCGGGACTCGGGACGGTGTTGATATAAACAATATACGGATACTGCAAATATGCTCTCGGGCTTTCGGTCCCTAAACCGGGAGCGAGGCTCGACCAAGCCGTACTCTGTATTCTTGATCGGACGACGGATCGAAAGACGCCCGTGTATTGGTGTTGGCTGGTTCGGGTGCGGTGTGCTTGGTGACGCGGACTTCTCGGGAGGCAGCAAGTGCCTGAAGCTCGGGGGCAACGGGCGTGGGTGCTCCGGCTCGGTGATGTGATGATGAGGTTGGTGGGCTCAGTCAAGTTTCAGCTGCACACCAGACCAAGGTATGTGAACCTCCTGGCTGGCAGTAGTTGTCGCGTACTCTGCACCCTGTTCCGGTAATGCTCGGGTCGGATCAGGCTGGAGGAGGACGGGAGAGCTGGAGGCCTTGTGAGAAAGAAGTGTAGGTTGCTCGGAGACGGGAGTCAAGAGTCAGAGCTCTCGGGCCATGCCAACTGTCGACGGGGGGGCGAACTCGAACTCGGGCAGTTGTTAGGTGGTCGCTCCTCGGGCGACAGCGGCTCCAAGTGCCATGGCGGATTTATCAATTGTCACGACAACGGAAAGGCTCGTCCGGGTCCCGGCCATCGATGTTTGCAAACTCAAGGGGACCGATGATCGAGCGCAGTTTGTCGTCACCTCCAACCTTCCGGGCAAGGTTGTCACATGTTATGCTCAGCTCCACCGATTGGGCCTGAGCAGGTGACCTGTTGCACATCGTCGCTCTGCGGGGGCGGTCCAGAGGGGTCCAGGACCCCGGGTGGATGGGATGTGCTCAGGGGGCCGCGATAGCCGCCAGACGCCCTGGCGCCGGAGCACTGCCCATCGGACCCCGCACAAGGCGGGGACTGCCCCAAGCGCGTTCCAAAGCATGCTGGCGACCCCTGAATCGCCGATTAGGTAAGGCGGCAGGGGTCCATTGACAACTTGGAAAGCAATGACAAATTGGCTTTCGGCGCTGGGCAGGTGCGTCCATCGCGGTCCTACCTACGTGTCTGGACTCTGGAGTATTTTCGTACGAGAACAACTCCAACACCCCATACTCCCAGCGCCGATGCTCCCGATCAGATGTAAATTCGAAAATACCGACATCACCTTCGAATCTGTCCGCCCAAGATGAAGCTGTCGAGCGTCCTGCGCCTCCCGGCGCTGCTCGCCGCCGCCTTCGTTGCGCCCGCCCTCGTCGACGCCGAACACACCAGCAACTGGGCTGTTCTCGTTTGCACGTCGCGCTTCTGGTTCAACTACCGCCATCTGGCCAATGTCCTGTCCATCTACCGTACCGTCAAGCGCCTCGGCATCCCAGACTCGCAGATCATCCTCATGCTGCCCGACGACATGGCCTGCAACCCGCGCAATGCCTTCCCCGGCACCGTGTACTCCAACGCCGACCGCGCAGTCGACCTCTACGGCGACAACATCGAGGTTGACTACCGCGGATACGAGGTCACTGTCGAGAACTTCATCCGCCTCCTTACAGACCGCGTGCCCGAGGAGATGCCCCGCAGCAAGCGCCTCTTGACCGACGACCGAAGCAACATCCTGGTGTACATGACGGGGCACGGGGGCAACGAGTTCCTCAAGTTCCAAGATGCCGAAGAGATTGGCGCCTTCGACCTGGCGGACGCGTTTGAGCAGATGTGGGAGAAGAAGAGGTGCGCCCTCTCTACTGGGACGCTGGTGGCATTGACTGACTCCCATTTCGCAGATACCACGAGATCCTCTTCATGATCGACACCTGCCAGGCAAACACCATGTACACCAAGCTGTACTCGCCCAACATTATTGCTACGGGTTCGTCGAAGCTCGACCAGTCGTCGTACTCTCACCACGCCGACAACGACATTGGCGTCGCCGTCATTGACCGATACACATACTACAACCTCGAGTTTCTCGAGACCGAGGTGCGCGACACCAACAGCAAAAAGACGATTGGCGACCTGTTTGACAGCTACACGTACGAAAAGATCCACTCCCATGCCGGGACGCGCTACGACCTGTTCCGTGGCGGCGCCGAAGCGGCGCGCAGCCGGCTGGTGACGGACTTCTTTGGAAACGTACAAAACGTCGAGGTGGACGCCACGAGGAATGCTACGTTTGAGGAGGAGATGCTGTCCTTGAGCAGGACCATCGCGGCGCTGCGGCGAAAGGCCGACGAGGAGGAGAGCGCAAAGAAGAATGCGACAAGTGATGCCGGCCACGCGCCAACGGCGCAGAAGAAGATACAGTTTGCGAAGCCTCTCACTGATGAGAACTGGTGGACCAAGAAGATCTACAGCGCGGCGGCGCTGGCCGGTTGCGCATTCCTGTGGGGGGTGGGGTCATTTCTCGAGGCGCCGAGGTGACGGGAATATTTATTTTGTCCATAATGAAATAGCGTGTGTGTTTACTTGAATAAAGTCGAGTTGAAGGTCGAGTGCGGACGCTGCAGACACTGCAGAGAATGATGCCGAGGCACATGTACTATGCGCCATCGATCAATACACGGGCATGACCTCGACTAACTTTGAGAACAGCAAGTACTTATTTCTTGATCAGATGAAAGTTGGGTTCATCGGCCAGCACGAATTTCGAATTTCGTGTATCATTCGAGGCAGTGACACTTTTGACAACCCTCTTCAGCGGCCCTTCCCACTTCAAACTTTGACAAGAGAAGGCGACTCGATCCCCGACAAAACTTTTCACCACCCATTTGACCAAGCAACCCTCATCTTTACGAGATCAATCGCAGGGCATTATTTCCTCAAAATACCATTTTGATAATTAAATCAGCATGGACGCGGGTCTCACCAAGCCCAAGCAAAAAGTAAGTTGTATGTGGAAACCTCACCTGGTCTCCTTGACGAGAAGAAATCGCTTGACTGGGTGGGAATATATCATCATGAGAAAAAAAGGAGAGCGTCGCGCGAAGAAGCGGCAGGTGCCAATTCTTCACCAGATCCCGCTGACACAACCTCCAGTTTCTACCCCTTCGAGAAATCACACTCCCCTCACGGCCATTCGTCAATCAACGCGCCATCGCCTTTTCCTGCGATGGGGAGCTCGCCATCATAGCCGATGACTCTGTCTACGTCCTCGTGCCCGAGCTCCCCGACTTTCTCGCCCGCAGAAAGGAGCGCGAGCAAAAGGCGCTCGCCGTTGCCCAGGGGCACACGCTGCCAGATGACGACGACGATGCATCATCGTCCGGCGAGGGCGAGGACAAGGGCTTCCAGAGCTGGCGGGTCAATGCTCGAGCCCAGTACTCGGAAGAAAGCAAGCACATGGCCGTGTCGTACCCGCCGCTAGATCCCCTGATCAACAAGGAGCTATTCGAGCACCTTGGCCTCCCGTATGCCGCTGCGCGTGGGGCGTTTAGCAATTCATTCACCGAAAAGTCGGGTGGCTCGTCTGGCGAGGACGACGAGGACGATGAGGACGACGATATGGATGACGACGATGACGACGACGACATGGACGACGACGACGACGGTGACGACATCCTCGGGGGTAACGGCGTGGGCCCCGCGAACGGCCGCTTCCGGTCCGACCGGCCCTTTGGCGCAGGATACGGCCCCATCACCGGCACTGGTAGCACAATGAACCACGTCGTGTGCGTCGCATGGTCGCCCTCCGGTCTGGGCGTGAATCGCCGTCCCATCCTCGCCGTCCTCACGAGCGCCGGCGTCGTCGGCATGTACGGAGACGGACCCGGGATAGAGAGCAGCGGAACACGCCCTAACGAATACATGCTCCCGCGTCGCACCCTCGCCTCGTGGATGGTTCTGTGGGGCGTTGGCGAGCGACTCATGGTACCTGGACAGCAGACCGAGATCAGCGAGAATATCCAGGGGATCGCCTGGGCGAGGCTGATTGCGCCTGGTCAGGCGTTGCTGGCTACGATCAACGATGTGCGGGAAGTTGCCATCATCAGCGTGCAATCCATGGCGGCAGGTGTCGGGCCGGCGACGGACAAGTTTGCCTGGGTCGTCCAGGAGGTGGCGCGCTTCAAGGCTGAAGGGCCGCATCCAAAGGGAGATGTAGGTGCTCTCTTGTCATGATCCAGTTCTGGCCGCGGCTGACCAGTTCAATAGGTGTGGGATCCAGACTGGGCACCCACTGGGACCTCCTTTGGGCTGAACTGGAGCCCTTGGGTAGAGGAGGATGGGTGTTGGACCTGCTTGCTTTCGGTTATTCACCGCAATTATGTCGGCTTCCGTCGAATCTCTATCAAGACGCCATGGCCAAAGGGTAAAGCCCCAGATATCGAGGTTGGCGTCTCGGATTCGGGCGGTCAGTGCCTCAACTTGTCGACCGATGCCTTTGTCGAGTTTGAGGATGCAGTAGGTCATCATCTCCAGCGCTGAGATGATTCCCATGATGCTAACAAGGGCCCCAGGTTTGGAGAAATGGTGATGCCATGAAGTGCCGTGGTCTCATCGCGACCCCGTTTCACTTGAAGGAGTTTGAGGTTCAGATTTCACCCAAAGTCGAGTACGAGGTAAACCCTCACGAACCAAAGGCCTGCGGAACCCTCTATTCTGATGATGCCGTGGATATCCCGTCAGACAATCCCATCACCGGTATGTACCCCCTGAATCGCACATCCCACATCAGCTAACACCCCCAAGATCTGGTCATCCACCCCCCCAACATGGCCGACCCGCCTCCTTCGCCCCTCTACACATTCATCCGCATGTCTGCAACATCCACCGACAACGACTGGTACGGAACCAACGTCCCCGTCCCGGAGGACTCTCCCCACCCCGTGCCCCAATGGGTCCAACACATCCGGCAAAAGCTCGAAGTCTCGATCCCAGCCCACATGTACCTGAAGCTCGGCTACAGCGGCGGCGGCGGCGACGACGACGGCTCCGGCCTATCCGATAACGGCGATGACGGCCCCGACGACGACGACGACGCCATCGACCCCAACCTCATGGACGACGACGACGACGACGACGAATCCGGCGCCGAACACGCCGCCGCCGCCGCCGTCACCACCACCGACGTCCCCCAAGGCCACGAGATCCACCCCCACCGCTTCCGCCTCTACGGCCTCGCCCTCGCCCCCGGCGGCGGCATCACCGCCCTCCTCGCCTCGCACCACTCCACCCACCTCCCCGAGCGCGGCGGCTGGCACACGGTCAAGTCGACCATCACCTTCGGCCACCTCCCCCGCCATCGCCGCCGCTCCCCCCTCCCCCCCACCACCCTCCCCGACGACCATACCCTCACGACCGAAGCCCGCCTCATGCGCCACCTCTACGCCGCCGGCCCCCCCGTCCCCTCGGTAACCCACCACCTCCCCCCGCCGCCGCACCTGGTCGCCCTCCGCGCGCGCTTCGACGCCCTCTTCCGCCCCGCCGTCGACGCCCAGACGTGCGACATGTGCGGCGCCCGCATGCGCGCGCTGCCGCCCCGCACCGAGACGGAGGCGGAGCGCGGCGGCGCGAGGTCGGCGTGCGAGGGGGGCGGGCACACGTTTGGGACGTGCTCGACGAGCGGGCTGGCGCTGCAGGCGCCCGGGACGACGAGGAGCTGCGGGGCGTGCGGGAGGAAGGCCATGGGGCTGGGGGTGCTGGCGCGGAGGGTGGGGGAGGGGGAGGGGCGGGAGGCGGTCGCGGGCCTGGTCGGGGGCGCGGAGGACGGCGTCTGCGTGGCGTGCGGGGGCAAGTTCCTGGGCTAGTGGCGAGGAGGTTTCTTGTTTCCGTGGTTGTGGTAGACTAGAATATTTTATTTTAGGTGGCTTAGGAGCAATGACATGCATGACATGCATCGCTCATCAAGATCACCAAGACAACAGAGAACTAGAAGGGTATTTTGTATTTGTCTTCTTGGAGAAGAAATGCTGCTCCCAGCTTCCACCACCGTTTTCTCCCCCCCCCCCTCGAGCAAGAAATCGACATCGGCCCAACCCACCCCATGCAACGCGAATTCAGCAACCTGCCCTCACTCACAATGTCCATCTCGGCTCATGCTCCCATCGCTGTGATACCCTCCGTCCTCGTCGGGATGTGATGCACTTGCCTCATTCCTGACCCTCTCTAACCTCCACGAACTTGCCCCTGTTCAGGGATATACATGCCCCTGTTTCTGTGCTAATGTGTCTCTAGGTTCTCCGGCTGTGTGACTAGTAACTACTTCTACTACCATGGCAGATTCCTCCTCTCCCAAATCCCAACCTGTCCATCCCTGTCTCCTGAATCATCGCAGTAACGGTATAAGTTTGGAGGCTGGCCTGATGCGGGGTCTCAGCTAGACAGCGTTGAAGTATAACCCATACGACCAGACGTGCGCAATCGGACGACTTGGTGGATATAGTACCCTACCGTACCGGTACCCGGATTCTTTTGGACCCTAGCCCTCAAAGTGGAAGCGGGTGGCCTCGAGCTGTCCGAGCCCGTCCCGGGGCGCAATGTACCGTCTCCGGTAGGTGTTGGTAAAGTCCTGCAGCAGCACGCGGAGGCCACGGGCATCTGGGACCTGAACCTTCTCTCGGATCTTAACGAGAAGGCGATTGGCCTCTGCTGGCGCCACTGTCCCGGGCGGGAGCATCTGGATGGTGCGCTCCACCCAGTTGGTCGTCTCGGTGGGGAGGAGCTCAAACATGGCCAGCACAACCGCACTACCGTCGGCGAAGCAGTCCCGCGGGAAGGTGATCATCATGCCCGCCAGAGTCTGCTTGATCAGAGCCTCGCCATGAGTCAGCAACAGCTGCTGCACAATTTGGCGGAGCTGCTCGCTACCCTGCTGGTCGCTGGATCCGGCCGGGTTGGGACCGCCATAGGTGAGGAGGTCCCGAAGGTAGTGGAGCGCAGCCGAGACTGGCTCTTGCTTCTCCAGCGACAGGGCCGAAATGGCGGCCTGGAAGATGGGCGTGAAAAGCGGGGACGGGATGAGCTTGTGCGGGTAGTAGAGGAGAGCGTCAATGAGAAGGCGGTAGAAATCCTCAATGACGTCGGGGAGGTCGATGGGCGGAAGGTCGCTCATGATGCGGAGCATGTTGGTTGCCTGCGCCTCAAAGAAAACATAGATGTTGTCGGCGATGCTGTCGTCGACAGATTCCCGATCCTCCGAGAACTCGCGCAAGATGGCACTAGTGACCCACAAGAAGCATCCCTGCTTCGAACTCGCAAAGCCCTCGGCTAGGAAGTTGGCGAGCGGACCCAGCAGCGGCGTGATGGCGGTCCGGTAAGAGATCACCATCGCCCGCCAGCAGCGGCAGACCCTCTCGCAGATGGGGACAAAGCTGATAAAGTTTCCGAGGATCGTTGAGAGGACGTGGAACACCTCCTGCCAGTACTTCACCGCAGGGTTTTCGACGTTGGCGGGTACATAGGGGACGACCGATTGGGCGAAATGGGTCAAGAGGTTGATGTGATCTGTTGACTTGTGAGCTTTGGAAAAGTGGGGTTTCCTGGGGTTTCTGTTCTGGACTTACCGGCAAGATCCAATTTCGCCTTATCGTCAGTCGCCGTGTTGGCCTTTGTCATCAGTCGCTGCAGGAGAGGATCGCAGTAGAGCTTCAGCAGCCTGTACGAATCCTCGGCCTTTTGAGCCCCCACAACCGCCGCAACGCCCTCGGTAATCTCCTCCTTGCTGGCCTCTGGGAGCTTGTCGAGGATCTGGTTGTAAAATGATTGCAGCTCCACAACCTGAGACTCCAAAATATCCTTGCAGTCAACGCAAAAGTACTTGAACGACTGGGCGGCTGCGCGCAGCACTTCGTGGGAGTCGGTCTGGAAGGAGGCGGTGATGTATGAGAACTGCGGCTGGAGCAGATCGGGGTGTGCCGATGTCCACTCGGTGTAGCGCCCAAACACCATGATGGCTGCGAACCGGAGCTTCTCGTTGTTGACGGGAATCTGGACCAGCAGCGGCATTATCTGCGGCAAGACGATGTCCTCGTCCTTGTCCACCATGCGACCCATTGCCCTCATGGCAAAAAGGGGCGCCTCCAGAGACTGCCAGTGGGGAACCGATGTCGCCGTCGCCATGCTCGCGTACTTGCCCTGCCACAGCTTGATCGCGTTGAGGACCTTGGTGAGGCAGTCTGCGACCCCCATAACCTCGCAGGCGTCCTTGAGCGTGTCACCCATGTGGTGGCGGAACTCGCGGAACTTCTCCTCCTGGTCCCGGTCGCCGTCGAAGAGGTCGAGCTCGCTAGGGTCCTCCGATTCGGGGTACTCGAGGTGTTTGAGCAAAATGTCGACCAGGTTGGAAAAGACGTCAATGAGCTGAAGTCTGGCCTCCATGTAGTGGTTGAGCGTCAAGTACTGCTTGAGTTCATACCAAAACGAAAAGGTGTACTGGATGACATCCCGCTCCTTGTCCCTCGCGCAGCACTCCAGCAGGGCATCCACGAGGGGGCGGAAGTGTTGAGGTTCACGAGCGACGGCAAGTGTCCAGGAGTCGCCCGCATCGGCAAAGACGCGAGTAATCGCCTTGAAACCCTCGGTATCCTCCTCCTCGACCAAGGCAGCAATGCGTGGCCTCAGCTCCAGGACCCTCGGAAGAAGCACCTTTATTGTGTCAACGCTCTCGTCCACATCCTTTGTCTCACGGCACATGATGCCGAGACATTCTGCGGCCGCCTGCAGCGATCTCTCGTTGGCTAACCCATTCATGATGGAGTTGAGCAGTGGCGACGTGGCGATGACGCTGACGGGGACCTCGCGAAGCCAGGATGTGATGCACTCAAAGAGTTGAGGGTTCGACGCAGCAGTGGCTATCAACAAGTCAGCATGTGCAGCATGCGCATGTGCTGGGGCGGGCTTACGCGATGATTGTGAGTAGTTGATCAAGAGCTGAACGACTTGTTGCGAGTTGTCTGCGAGCAGCTCCGAAGTCCTCTGCACCAGATCTTCTTCCTGTCACGACGGTATTAGAGACAGATCCTAGGCCGATCCCAGCAGGACGAAGCACTGGGGCGCAAGCGAGGGCGGTTCGCGATGGTTCGATCCACGTACAGACAGGGTGATTTTGCGGCCTTCGGTGACCTCCTCGGGGAGCACTCGCAGAAAGTCCAGTATACAGGCATGGCTCTCGACGTCATTTCCAAGGCTCGCGACCACGGTGGACAAGACATCCTTCCATGTCTGCATCTGGATGGCCAGGATGGCCAGGCAGACGCAAAGCTGGACGCGGACCGGCTTAGGGCCCGGCGCAAACTTCTTGAGGAGAACCAGAATCTGGTTGCGGAGGGCGGGCAGGTCGCTGGCCGAGATCTGTGTTGTGAGATCGTACGTGATCTGGCCCGCATGTCAGTATCGCGTCCTCGCTTCCCGGGCATCGGAGAGTGGGGGGTGCCGTGTTTGTTGTTTTACCTTTCCCTTGAGCGTCGTCGCGGCGAACAGTTGCGCCTCTGCGTCTGTCGACGACTGCAGAATCGTTATTGTGGCGGTCCACGCGTCGTTCTGTCGAATTGTCAGATGCTGGGCGGACGGAGAGGGATGGGAAGGGGGGGGGGGGGGGGCAGAGCTCGACGTCGACGTACCGACTTCTGGAACTTGGTCAGGAAGTCCATGGCGGCCTTCTTCTTTGTGGTGTCGGCGCTCCGCATCGTCGACATGGCGGCCAGGACGCTGGGGACGGAATAGTCCGCCTGAACCCCATTGGAGGCCATGCTGGCAGCTATCGCGAAGGGATGCTGAGGGGTGTGGTGGTGAGGCAGCTCGATGGCTGGAAAATATACGAGCCCCGCCGATGAGGATTGCTGTTGTTAGGCACGTTGGCGGAGGGGTCGCGGAAGAAGAGAGCTCGGTCGAAGACTTGGCCTGGCCTGGTGCGCGCAGCAGGTGTTGGCAGCGGGCGTCGGGTCGGTCGGTCGAAGCCTCGAAGGTGGCGCGTGGGCAGGCAGGGTGGATTGAGCCTCGGTGCCGGAGTGCAAGGCGACTTGCAGATGGGATGGAATTATGGGAGTGATATGGAGTTGCTGGCAGTGAAGGCGTCTGTCTGCTCTTCCTGCCCCGGGAAAATAATGACTGAACTCGAAGCGCACCTCATCAGCAGCAGCCCACTTCCCAAACGTCAGGCTGCCTGACCACTGCCCCGCCTGCCCTGCCAGCTTCTTCCATCGAGTGGGTCCGGTGCTCCTGATAGCGCGGGGTGGTGTGGCTTGACCGTAACGAGACAATTTCGATACGCGCACAGACCAGCCCAGCTCCTGCCCGGCCGGCAGCCCGCTGATTTCGGAGGCCCTCGAAATTCACGTCACGGTCTGGCGCGTGCGACAAGCGATCGACAGGCGACAAGACTCTGGAACATTCCCAAGCCCGACCGACACCCGACACCCGACGACTGCGAATTGCTTCCCCCGTTCGCACCCATCCCACTACCGACGACCATGACTGGAAGAGGAGGTGGCGGCGGTCGCCGTGTGCTCCTGCCCCCCATCAACTTTCTTTTCAAGCTCCTCCAACAACGGACGACAGTACAGATCTGGCTCTACGAGCAGCTCTCGATCCGCATCATTGGAACCATTCGGGTAAGGGGGTGGTCTCCTTGCTGGGCGCGCACACTTTCTGACATGATCTCTAGGGATTCGACGAGTTTATGAACCTGGTGGTACGCAGTCCCATGCCGAGACCCCCCGCGGGAGTGTCGCTAACAGACCGCCAGATCGACGACGCCGTCGAGGTCAAGCAGGTCACCAAGACGAACCCCACAGAGACCAGGAGGAATTTGGGGGTAAGGATTCTACCCGACCAAGTTGTATGTTTGGGGAAGTGCTAACTGGGTGCAGCAAATCCTTCTCAAGGGCGACAATGTTTCGCTAATCCAGAGCTTGTCGGGCTGAGCTCTACCGAGGCTCACGATGGAATACAAGGCAATTCTTGGGATGTCAGGGAGAAAGGCCCAGTCACGAAAAAGATGGGGGAAACGGAATACCAAGGCGCAAGGGGCAGGGGCGCACGGCGACTTGATGGCGCAGGATCATGCTGTTTTATTCAGGACAGGGCTCTTGATATCGCCGTTCCCGAGTATCAAGCCATCTAGAGGTTCATCTAAGGGGCCAACAGGTACCGACCCCTCGGATGGATAGGACAGGAATTGTTCAGACAGGGCTAAGCCATATAGCAATACACGGGGTTCCTTCCCCAGCGACGCTGCCTTGTCATTGTGTCGGCTGATGAAGTAGTCGTAGAAGCCCTTGCCGTGGCCAAGGCGCCTGATGGTTCCGCTGGGGGCCGTGTCAAAGGCAACGCCCGGCATGAGGACGAGGTCGAGGAGAGTTTGGTCCGAGTGGTGGCCGTCGGGGCCCCCGAAGAGTCTCTGCCTCTCATGGACTGTGGCCGGGTCGATGCTTGGGATGCCCCATCGGTCTGGCTTGAGAGACTCGTAGTCGTTGACATCCCGTAGGCGAACCATGTCCATGGCGCGCGCAGGGAGAGTTGGCGAGGAGAGGGGGTTCTTGTGGAGGTATGGCACAAAGACCTCTTTCCCAGAGTCGAGGGCGTGCCGCACAATGGCGTCCGTCTGGATCTCGCCAAAGGGCATGGACAAGAAGACACTGACACGTTGGGCCTCGACATATGGCCTAAAGGTTCTGAGCGTGTTGGAGACGGTGGAGCCTGTGCTTGCTTTAGTATGGAGCCATCGAATACAACGTATGTTGGGGAGGACATGTGCCGTACTCTGTGCAATGATGGCCTCATGGCTGAGAGCGCCGAGCTTCTGCTTCATCATGGAGCGGAGATGCTGCTTGGCAGCCTTGAGAGATGCCATTTCTGCCAATACATCCACATCCCCGGCCACTGACATCTGGGATGGTGAGAAAAGCGGGTAGCTGCTCGAGAGTCAGATAAAACACACGTGACACTTCTTCGGCTCTGGATCTCTACAAACCTTGACTCCTCACCCAGGTGGAAGGTGAGTCCTCTCAGTGATTGAGTGGTGTGGAGTGAGGAGGAATTGCTCACTAAGAGTAGAAAGGTTCCTCCAGGCGGTAGTTGTTTCACTGGACAGCTTGTGCTTTAGGGACAGTATGATAAGAAACCCATTGAGTGGAGAGTGGGCTTGAGGGTGTCACCAGAGTGCTCGCCGATGTCAAGCCTTGGAAGGGACGGGACGGGAGTGGCTTTGCGTTATCTAATCGATCTTATCGGGCGGAACGGTACTCAAACGGTTTCTTGGTTAGCACCAGGCAAGAGAATGTCGGCCTCCTTCACCATCTCCTTTATTTCTACGGTCAATTCATCAGTCATAGGCCTCGGTATCGATCATGTAGATTTGATCCATGACCACAAGGCCTCCTAGCCGTGGGAATCAGCGGTCCCAATACAGGAAAAGGCATCGCTTCCCTACCACCCAAACCGAGTTGTAGCAGCTGAGGCCCTGTAAAATGGCGGACAAAACCCCCTGGTCAACAAGTCAACAGTGCCCCGCAATGATGCCACCAGCGCAGCAGAACGATCTCAGCGCGTGATGGCGTGCAGATGCACTGCTGCACCTTTCAAGCTTTGCCGATTCTATGATCCATCAACCACCTGCCCGCCGCTGCTCCCGCCTCCTTTTTCCATCTCCATGCTCCCCTGCTGCTCTGCGCCGTACATATATGGGATGACGCTGTGCCACTCTTAAGCCTCGATATATATGAATGAGGTCGTCCTCCCTCGAGGAGAGCGTAATACGGGCCAATCCATCGACGGCCACCCTTCCACCACCCCCTCACTCGCCGGATCGCACCGCGCGGCACAAGTGCTCCCAGAGCTTGTTTGGTGGCCCGAGGAGTCATCATCACAAGTGGAAGCTGCACGCCGTCCAGGACAGGCAGGCCGTCCACCAGCCGTCGAATGACACCCTCCCGTGGACACCATCAGACTCCATCCGACTCCTCCCACCCCCCCCAGGCCATCCCACTTCGTCGCCTGGGGCCCAGCTCCGCAACTGCGACACAGGCTCGACACCCCACGCCTGCGCCGAATTCACCCTCCTCGCCCTCTCCCTCCTCGCCGTTCCACGACGACACCACGCGCTCAAATACATCGACCGTCGCACCCTACCCCGAGCAGCCCGGCTACACCAATGGCACCCGGCCCCTCGAGTCCGGCGACGAAGCGACGGCGACCGTATCCGAATCCATGACACAAGACCCCACCGCCCTCCGCTCGACGACCGGCTTCGCCAGCCCCTCGTACGGCGCCACCTCGTCCCCGCCCCAGCCCTACAACCGAGGGGACACGAGCGACGCCGAGACCAGCGGCGCAACCACGCCCACCGCATCCTCAAGCGGTCCGGCCACAAGAGATTTTGCTCCGCGCCGCCGCCGCCGCTCCGTCTCGGTCGCGCGGTCGTCGATACAGTCCTCACGCCTGTCGACCGAGCTGGGGAGTACGGCAACCGTAGGGGTGGAGGGGCGCTTCGGAACCACCGAGACCGCCCTGCTGAACGACTTGATCGAAGGCCATGGCCTTATCGGCTCGGATCTAGAAGATGACGAGTCCTTGATCGACTACTCGGACGTCGAAGATGACGAGAATGACCCTTCCGACAACTCTCCCTACCCCCAGGTCAGGGCGTCGGTGGCGCCAACTGACAACACCACTCTCTCGATAAATACGCCCCGGATGTGGGTACTGTCGATACTGTTCTCTTTTTTTGGATCCTCCACCAATTTGTTCTTTTCTCTGAGATACCCCAGCGTTGCTATTACACCCGTTATTGCCCTCCTCCTCGCCCACCCCCTCGGTCTCTTGTGGGATTTCTTCCTGAAGCGGCCCGACGACCCTCCCGAGGAGTTCCTGGATGGCTTCCGCAACCATGCTCTGTCGGCCACCAGCGCGGAAACCGACAATCCTCACATCATTCCGTGGGAGATGCGAGGCCGCCTCGACCGGTTGCGTCTCTGGCTTGCCCAAGGCCGTTGGAACGAAAAGGAACACAGCTGCGTCTATGTGAGCAGCAATGTCTCGTTTGGGTTCGCCTTTGCGACGGATGTCATTGTCGAACAGACCCAGTTCTACAAGCAGGAGGCCACCATCGTCTACCAGCTCCTGCTGACCCTCTCGACGCAAATCCTGGGGTACACATTCGCCGGACTTACACGCCGGTTTCTCGTCCGCCCAAGCGGCATGATCTGGCCCGGGACCCTCATGTCAGCCGCCATGTTTACCACGCTTCACAAGGAGGAAAATAAGGAGGCCAACGGCTGGCGCATCAGCAGATGGAAGTTCTTTTACGCCGTATGGCTGACGGCCTTTCTCTTCTACTTCCTCCCCGGTCTGTTGATGCCAGCCCTGAGCTACTTCAACGTCATCACCTGGTTTGCGCCGGACAACGTGGTGGTCGCCAATCTGTTTGGCGTCGTCTCTGGCCTGGGCCTATTTCCGGTCACCTTCGACTGGGCTCAGATCGCATACATTGGATCGCCGCTCCTGACGCCCTTTTGGGCAGCCATGAATGTGGTCGGCGGCCTCGTGGTGGTCATGTGGGTTATTGCGCCCATTGCCTACTACAGCAACTGGCTGTACTCGTCATACATGCCGATACTGTCGGCTGCCGTTTTCGACAACACGGGACACGTCTACGACGTCAGCAAGGTGCTTACCAAAGACTTTCTCTTCGACAGGGAAGCCTATTCCCAGTACAGCCGCGTCTTTCTTCCCATCACATACGTGTTGAGTTACGGAGTTCAGTTTGCAGGACTCGCATCCCTTCTCACCCATACGGTCTGCTGGCACGGCAGAGATATCTGGGCGCAATGGAAGCGCTCCCTGGAGGAAACCAGCGATGAGCCCAAGGCTGTCTACCAACCGGTGTCGGGCGAGAGCTCGCGTCCATTGCAGCCTGCCAACACCGGGAGTCCACCAAGGCTGAATCCGAGATCCTCCATGAGCATGGACAATCTCATGTCCCGAGAGGATGTGCACAACCGTCTGATGAGGAGGTACAAGGACGCGCCGATGCTGTGGTATTTGGCGACGTTTGTATCCATGCTGGCCATTGGCATCTTTGTCGTCGAATAGTGCGCTCCCCCCTACCCTCCCCCCACAGCTCAGTTTGCTAACTGCCCCCAGCTACCCAATCCACCTCCCCTGGTACGGGCTCCTCCTCGCCCTCGGGATCTGCAGCATCCTCTTCATCCCCATCGGCATCATCATGGCCGTCACCAACCAGCACAGCAGCATCTACCTCATCTGCCAGCTCGTCGCCGGCGTCGCCTTCCCCGGCCGCCCCGTCGCCAACATGGTCTTTGTCACGTACGGCTACATCTCTTCGGCCCAAGGCATCAAGTTCGCCGCCGACCTCAAGCTCGGCCACTACATGAAGATCCCCCCGCGCATCCTCTTCGCCGTGCAGATGGTCGCCACGGTCGTCTCGTCGCTCACCCAGATCGGCATCCTCAACTGGATGTTCCAAAACGTGCCCGGCATCTGCACCCCGCAGGCCATCAACGGCTTCACCTGCCCCATCGCGCGCGTGCACTTCAACGGCTCCATCCTCTGGGGCGTCGTCGGCCCGGGGGAGTTTTTTGGCCCCGGCGCCACCTACCGCGGCCTCGTGTGGGCGTTCGCCGTCGGCGCCGTCCTCCCCATCCCGCTGTGGCTGTACGCCCGCCGCCGCCGCGACAGCATTGTCCGCAAGATCAACCTCCCCGTGCTGTTTGGCTCGCTGGGCTGGATCCCGCCGGCGACGGGCCTGAACTTTTCCGTGTGGGCCGTCGTGTGCTTTGCGTTCAACCACGTGGTCAAGCGCCGCGCACCGGCGTGGTGGGCAAAGTATACCATGACGCTGTCGGCGGCGCTGGACTCGGGACTGGCGTTTGGGATCGTCGTGGTGTTCTTTGGGTTTATTTATCCTGGTGTGACGAGGGGGTTTACGTGGTGGGGGACGGAGGTGTACAAGAAGGGGTGCGATTGGCAGGCGTGTTCGTATCTCAAGGTGCCCGAGGGGGGAAGGTTTGGGCCGGATACATGGTGATGATGAGACGATGCATATATGGGAGTTTTTGTGCTGCATTTTCACTGATGAATGTCTTGCATTCTTGGATGGTGGTGTTTTGCATTCTGGGAGGCATATGTTCCTTGTCATATTGCAGAGTTTAGTGGTATATATGGTTTTTGATGCCAATTCAACTCGAGACACTGGAACAACGAGATTTGGATAGTTCGAAGAGGTGATGTCTACTAGGAGGGGGCGAGGGAGCTTGGGCGCCCAGGGGGCTTGTGCTGCTTCCATGACATCAACATTCAACACCGACTACCTACCTGTATACAAGTCTCTCGGAGCGTGCCAAACTCTCTCGGGCCTATTTCTCTTGATTCCCGGTAATACAAGACGATGAACTTACTACCTGCCCAACCAACCACCGGAGCATTTCGAATCCAATGCTGGCCATGCCCGAGAATCCGATACCTACCTCGTCATCCCCCCCTCTCCCCCACTCAATGTTTCTCAAGGACTGAGGCACTCCCCCCCCCTCTCCCCCACTGTTCCTCACGGACTGAGGCACTCCCCCCCCCTCTCCCCCACTGTTCCTCACGGACTGAGGCATCTCCCCCGCCGCCCCGCAAAGACGACTGAGGCAAACCCGCGTCAAAACCCCCCTACCTACGTCAGTCTTACACAAACCTGACCTCATCCCCCCTCTCCCCCCTCCGTGGCCCATGCCCACCCGCAATATTGTTCAACCACAACCTGGAGCACCGACCACCCTTCCCACCCTATAAATACCCGTCCCCCGTTCCTCCCTCGTCCTCTTCTCCCTCTCTTCCTTTCCTCTTCACCCGCAGTCTTCCATGGCTGTCGGTCATCACGTGTGTCCTCCGGGGGGGTAGCTCAGTGGGAAGAGCGCAGCGAATTTGCCTTTGTTTTGGTTTTCATCCTGAAGCAGTCAGCGAATCGAACACCTAAAATATGTATGGCACCTTCCTGAGGTCCTGGGTTCGAAGCCCAGTTCTCCCATCACACACACTGAGCCCGGGCTCGATGGACTTTGGTCTGTCGAGTCCGGGCTCTCTTTTTTTGGTGTTGAAGCACAGTGCGAGTTGTGCGAGGTTGATGGTATGCACTGTGTGCTTGCTGGTCGTGACCCTGATGTCCGTGGCTCTGTCGTCCTTGGAAGCCATCAACATGTTCTCTCTTTTCGCCTCCCCAGCTAGCAACGATGAACCCATCCCAGTGTCACATGCTCCCCCCCGATACGGATAGTGGCAGGAGACTGTCCCATGCCGTGCGTGGTGTTGCAAACCGGGTTGATCGTGCTGGAATGATGGCCCAGACACCTCGTCAACCGATGCCGAGTGCCGGGCATCAAAACATCATGTACAAAAAACACCAACAATCCAAACACCAGAATCCGTGCAAAACTTGGCATGTGTGATTCTCTTGCCGGCAATTAGGTACAACAACTACTCGAATCCGAACCGCCCAAGCCTAACCAACGCGCCCCAAACCCAATCTCGCGAGAAACCCATGAACCGAACAGGATAAGTATTTGTCGAAGAGTAGAAAGCCAACAACAGGGTCATGAATGCATCTCATCTTGATCAACCCGACGAGTGAACACCCCTCTGTTCCCACCGCTCCCAAGCCCCAGGGAGCAAAAAAGCCACAATCTGAAAAACCATGCCTCATCGCTGGCGTCCCTCGAATTGCGCCGGCTGATGAAAGCAGAACCGAAAATCGCCGAGAGCTTCACAGCATCCCAAACTTTGCACAAAAAAAGACGAGGGTGTGTTGGATAGGCGGGCTGCTGTTGTCGTGTCTCATGTCTCGTTGAAGCAAATTAGGGCCCCGGACACCGATATTAGGAGTGTCGTATTTGGCGGGCCCAGGGTTGAGTGCTATCAGGAGCTTAGAGAAGGGCAGCGAGGGCGCCCATCACAAGAGCGAGGCCGGTGGCGGGAGCCACCAGGTTGCCGGCGCCAGTGATGAGGGTCGAGGTCGGGGCGGCCGCGCCTCCACCAGCAGTCGCCGTGAGGTTAGCAGACGTCCAGCTTCCGGTGGGCTTAGCAGTCGGAGCGCTTGACAGGGTCTTAGCGCCGCCAAAGGTGCCGTTCTTGACGGGGCTTCCGGTCGGCTTGGAGAGGGCCGTAGAGGTAGGCGCGGCGGTTTGCGAGACCAGACCACCAGTGACACCAAAGGCGATGGCGCACTCCTTGAGGTCCATGTTATCGGGGCAGCACCACGTCTCCTTGTCCTTATCACTAGTGCAGTAGTACCCTTCGTCGCAAGAGCCTGGGATGATTGTCAGCGATTCCGGTCTGTAAAATGCAGCTGGGGGTCAACTTACTACCGGACTTGTTGGGGCAGCAAATCTCGTTCGCCCCGGGGTTGTAGCAGTGGATCAGGTCGTCGTTGGACGCGCAGTCGACAAACCCAGCGCCGCAGGCCTGCTCGCAGGTGTCACCCTCTCCGCACCCCTCCTGCGACGGTCGGTACGCCGGAATATCGCGGGCGAAGAGTTCGCGGACAGAGGTCTTTACGAGCGAAGGCTTGTAGGGTCTGGGCTCAGCGACGACGTGCGCCGCAAGGGCGAGGACCGCCCAGGCGGAGAAGGACTTGGCGAGCATTGTGGAATCGAGTTCGATGGAAGCTGGCCGGGTTGGAGCAGACGGCAAAATTGTTCGAGACGCGATGTTTCGATCGGCAGTTTCTGGCGCGGAAATCAATTGACACGATCGCGTTTATCGCATTGACAGCTCGAAAAAGGTGATCGGTAGAGGATGCCGGTTCGAGGGATATTGATATGGAAACGAATGGCTAGAGCGCGAAACTCAGGGTAAGGAGCGACTGGTTCTTCAGGTGAAGATTGTGGTGAGGTTAAAATGCGAAGTTGGTTGCGAGAATGGAAGACGAGAGGAATCAGGATTGCTTGCGAGGGCAGAAGACTGGGAGGCGCACAGTAATAAGACGGCGGCGCTAAGCTCTGGGCGACGGTAGAAGGGGAAGGTGCGCAAGGTACCCTCCCGGCCTGCTTCCGCGGGCGAGGTACCTCTTGCAATCTGTGCCCATCTCCTTAATTTCAGGATTGGCCATCGCCCACCGCACTGTGTGCCGTCCACCGAACCGTACCTGCATTGTTCCTGAAGAATCGCGTCTCACCGTCGGCAACCGGGACAGCCACAGTGCACCACGTCTCTCCCCCTCGACTTCTCCCGGAAAGTCCATCGTCATCTGGAAACGCCGCCGCTTCCCGGTTGGCCAGCGCCAGCAATCGAAACGGAACAACAAGAAGCAATCGCGATATCCCGTCCCGTCCCTCTGTCCGCTCGCTGCCATGCTGTCTGGTCTGTTGTCACGACCCTCAACCAAGGAAAGCCATCACATTCGCACTCCGGACGAGGGCTCCATCCCACTGGCCAGCAGGCGTTGCCCTCTCATGTCTCGGCCGCCGTCCACTGCCAATCGTCGGCCACAAGCCCGATCGACCTGCAACTCACCTCTCGCCGGTCCGCGAAATGAGGCCAAGTCGGCCAAGCACCCCTCACCCACTTTTTCGATATGGAAAGGAAAAGCCATGCCGTTTTTCCCTTCCCCATCCCCCCCCCCGCCTGTTGCTTTCCCAACGCCCATCCATCTCACACGCCGTCGCACTTGCGCTCATCAGTCTCACAGCAAGTCGAACTGACAAACCTGACAACCCTCTTGCAAGATCTAAATGCGATGCACAGCTGCCACCCAAAATACCCACCCCCCAAGGAAACAGCCGGAGGCTTGGACCAGCGACGCCACGTGCCAAGCCCATGTTTCTTCCCTCTGATTCGGCCGTGCCTCCTTGCCCAGCGGCGGCTGTTCCTGCGTACACAGCACCGGTACGTCGGCAGCCGCTGTGCAGTGTGTGTGTGTGTCTGTCCTGGCATTCGGGTCTCTGGGCTTCTCTCGCTTGGAAATGACCGAGGTGACACTCAACTTGTGGCGGTGATTGGGAGTTTGGGACGTGGTCGAGGTGGTGTTCTGGACTCTTGGAGGTCATGATCGCCGTGGTCCGTGCATTACATCAAGACTCTCACTCGGGCTCATCGGACCCACGAAGTCATCGGCGATAAGGGTGACCCCCGCTCGCCCCGGTGGCCGGCCCGTGTGGGGGTGGAGATGTCGGTCCGGTCGATGGCCGTGCTTTCGACATGGCAGGCCGAGACTGTTCGGAGATCTGTCTCCGGCCCCGGGCATCAAGTCACGCTCAACATCAACTGGATCTTCTCACCATCCACCCAAGTGCCGACTTAGTGACCATGGTCAGCCAAACGTTAGAACTGTCAATTTATTTATATGCCTCTAGCTACCGCAACTAAAATCCATCGCTTTCCCGTACCGGTTACAAAACAGCCCGTCCATTCATTATCAATGGGCTAGCAACACCTGATGTGCTGAGCCGGGGTATATTCTTCTGAGTCCACTTCCCGCTGCCCGTTGATGTTGAAGAAATGCATAGCGCCCTCCATCCGTACGCCGATAACATCGACAAATTCCAAACACTGATCCACATGATACCCTCATGTTTCGAACCCCCGTCGACATGCACCGCTTGGTTCTTCGGCGCCTGGTTTCCACCACGTGCAACTGACACACCGTCCACTCAGATGGACTCTGCACTCAAAAGTCGGTGTCGTATGGCTCGTGCATCCCACCGCAGTCCTCGCACTGAAGATCAGCGGAATCGTCGACGTCCAGCTCCTCAGAGTACTTCCCAACAGGAGATCCAGTCGTTCTGCTGAACTCGATAAACTCGCGCAGCGAGGAGTCGCGCGAAACGGGCACGAGCTTCCACATGGTCGGTCGATTCTGCCACAGTGACGCGGGGTGGACTGTCTCCAGGGGGATGGGCGCGCCGAGGCCAGTCGTCGTCATCAATTCCGGGTGCCAGTGGGAGTCTTGTAGAGGGGGCACAGTGCCAGTCTTCTCGTGGACCAACGACCTCCAGCTGCGGACGACTTTCGCTTGGACATCGGCGTCTGCGATCTGGGCCATCTTGCCATTGTGACACACGAACGTATCGATGCTCTTGACCACGAGGCCGTCGTCCCTCACCATAGCCATTAGGTCGAGCTTGGCTCGAATGCCGGGTTCGTCAGGAGGCAGCCCGGTGAAAACAAGCTCGCTGAGCGT
The DNA here is from genome assembly GCA_030685255.1 of Podospora conica. Lineage (NCBI taxonomy): Eukaryota > Fungi > Ascomycota > Sordariomycetes > Sordariales > Podosporaceae > Podospora > Podospora conica. The sequence goes on from MU839548.1 coordinate 23,982, forward strand.
CCGGGCAAGATGGTGGGCCGCGAGTTGATGGACCTCGGCGGAGGGGAAGTCCAGACAGTCGTTGGGGAAGTTGACAAAGTCGATTCTCAACGACGTGAGATTTGGCAGCAAGCGCGGCCGGACTTGCTTCTTGTCGTGTTGGGGGTCAAAAGGGGGCCTGAGAGCGGTCAGGAAGTCGGCAAGCTGGAGCCAGCTATAGCTCTTGAATCCCCTGCGCCCAAGAGTGGTGTGGTCTGCCACGCGCTGGATCGGCTGGATCCTGACCTTGGGAAATCCAGGGAGTGCACTGTTGTATCTGCGGATTTTCCTCTGATCGTCATAGTATTGAGCGACAATTCGCAGTGTCGTTGAGCAGATCGTGTTGCGGATGGCCAGGTCGAGGATGCCCAGGTTTCGAAGTGCCTGGTGAGTAGTGAAGACAAATGTGTTGCTTGCCCAAAACGTCTTGGTTCCCTCCTGGTGGAATGCGCGGCATGCCGCCAGACAGCCAAAGGCGATCTGATTCTTGGACCACTTTCGCTCTTGTGGCGTCAGTTTCGAGCCGTCAAGAGGCATGAGCGGATCGATGATGGGGTGATCACTGCTCATGGCATACCCAACGATCATGTACTGAATCTCAAGGGGTAGAATCGGCAGTGTTCGGCCCTCTTCGAGTTGGATAGTGCGTGTGCTCCGCCGTGTGACCCTCCCAGATGAGACGCGTGGTTTCTTGGAAGGGACCTCGGGGGTGGAAGGGAAAGCGATGCCATTCTCACGAAGCAGTTTCTTCGCCGTCGCTAGCTCATCGCTGAGGCGCTTGTTTTTGGCCCGGAGAGGAGCATTGAACCAGAGTTCAGCTTGGTCGCACTGGTCGCGCTCCTCTGTAGGGTCGAATTGCTAGATGCTATGTCAGCGGGGTGCCCGAGGATAAATTTGAGGGAATGGTTGATGCGACTCGAGGACATGAGGTCGAGTGAGGGAGTGAGGTTAGAGTAGCAGTGAGCTCTGAGCCAAGTGACCGGCATCAAAAGAGGCCCGAGACAGGTGTGTTGAGCGGACAATAGCATGTCGTCGAATGCGTCAACGGCAGCGAGCTCAATAATCATCTAACTACTGATGGGTCGATTCCAAATGGTCCGGCGACAGGATACGAACGATGAGGGGGGAGGAAGAAGCTTACCGCAGCCATTTTGCACTTATGCCTCTCCGAGGTTCCCGGGGACCAAGTGATACGGTTTGGATTGCGAACCCGTCGCCGACAAGCTTGAGCTCACCGGGCTTTGGTGTTTGGCGATGTCCTTCGCTGCAAGGGTCCAACAGTCGAGAGTCGGGTCGTTTGAGGTGGCGGTCGAGGAGTGGTGGGATGAGGACTCGAAGCCGCCGCGCGATGATGTCGAAAGCCGCTGCGACGCGCGTGCTTGTGCAGAATCAAGGAGATGGGAGGCCGGTTCATGCACCGTAGTGCGAATTGCCCTGGGCACGTTGTTTTGGAGGAGGAGTGATCAGAGTGAATGAACAGATGAAGTATTTTGCGGTGCAGACAATCAGTAAGCTTTTTCCATCCGATGCATGCCCTTTGAAACGAGGCAGGAACCCAAGGACAGCTGATGAAGCTTAACGGCCAGTGGCCCACGGCTCCTTCCCGAGACACCCCACTCCACAGCACCGCCCGCTGGGTGGCAGCTGAAAATGGCAAGAGCAAACAACAATTCACCGCCGTCCGTCAAGGTTGAATTTCACTCGGGATGATAATTTTCTGTCCGAGTATTGAGGGGGGAAATGAGATGATGTTGCCCTCTGCCGTTTGGCCTCGGAATACCGATGGAATCCAGGGAGCCAGGGAAACCCGATTCTCCGCACAGGAAGGGAATATCCGCAGAACCGACCGTCAACTGATGGCAGAGCAATTGTCGACATGAATCGCAATCCTTTCCCCGGCCATCGCAGCTCCATACTGACAATGTTCAAGATCGGCTCTATATATACCAAGATCTGCTTCATCAGGTCACTTTGCGAGTTTGCTCAATTGGCTGTCTTCAAACCACAGCAAAGTCCAACTGATCCTCAAGCAACGCTGACGTCACTGCGGCGTTGGGATCCCCAACAGAGACTTCGGTGGTCTTTGAACGCCGTTTGACTACATTTGATACAATCCAATACTGCTGGGTTTGTTAGCGCGGGACCTTCAAAACACCAGTCAAACAACACGCCGTTTGAACAGATGCCTTTGGTGATGGGACTAGACGCCTATACGTTTACTGAACGGGCCCTGAAGATGGAATTAACTACCTAGCAGACACTAATAGTTTTACAGACCAGGTGCTCAAGTCGGAATTGGATTTGTTTCGTTTTGTTATTTGCTAACAAACCAACCAGGGCTAGAGTGTACCTATGATGAAATAGAGCTGGTACCTAGCTATGTGAACCCGTTTGTCTCAGTCCAAAGTCTATGATGAATGTCTAATGAGGGGTACAAGTCGCCCCGCGGCTGCACTGTGCCGTCCGAGCTGGTACTGACATCATTGCAAAGAAACGGAAAGGGGGCATGTAAATAGGACCCTCTCTCTCTTCCTTCCCCTGCCCCCTCATACCCACCACTTTCAACGTCTACCCCCCTCAACAAACTACCAAAGAACAAATCAAGAACACAAAAAAACCGTCACCACAGCAGTCGGCAACAAATCAACATGGCTCAGCAACCCCTTTCCCACTCCAACGACGGCGGCAAGCCTGCCGACCCCTACAAGGCGGCGAACCTCGACCAGGACGTCACCATTGCCCAAAAGATCGAGGACCTCAGCCACTTCATCTCTGGATGCAAGTTCGGCATGATGACGACCCGTGATGCCAACAAGTCTGGAAATCTTGTCTCGCGATGCATGGCCCTGGTGGCCAAGGTGAGAACAAGACCATCTGCATTTCCTCCAAGCCCATGTGCTGACACCAACACAGGAGAACGGCGGCATCGATCTGCTCTTCCACTGCAACAACGAGTCGGGCAAGACGCACGACCTCTCCCAAGACCCTCATGTCAACGTCTCATTCCTGAACAACACGGGCGAGTGGGCCTCCGTCAGCGGCGTTGCCAGCGTCGTCTCGGATCGAGAGCTGGTGAAGAAGCACTACAGCCCCCAGCTCAAGGCGTGGCTCGGCGACCTGGAGGACGGGGTACATGACGGAACGGAAAACGACCCGCGCATTGGCATCATCCGCGTCAAGATGGTCACGGCGCACTATTCCATCTCGTCCAAGAACCTCCTCGGCCGCATCGCCGAGGTTGCGCAGGGCACCGTGACGGGCAAGGTGGCTTCGGTGAACAAGCTGCGAGAAATCAGCGAGGACGATGTCAACAAGTGGAGAGCCTCCCACTAAAGGGGTACTGGGGACAGGGAATGGCGTTTGGACGGATTGTACTTTAACGACGACATGAACTGCGTTTCCAAGCAGAGATAGCCGCAGCAAATTGTATTTTGTCATGGCGGCCAAGACTCAGTTCTTCCCTTCGTAGTCGGCCTTCCATATCCTGTCCCATGTCTCCTGGTTGACAGCAAACTGGCGGACATAGTCGTGCTCCAGCTCGTGTGTCCTCCTCCCCAGCAACACCATACTGTGCAGCGGCGGTCCCAGCGCATCATCGGCATCGCAAAGCTCCTTGAGCGTACCCGCCACGAACTTCTCCGTCTTGCCACCGACCCTCGCGGCGCCAATGGCGAGACTATCCGGGCCATACACGCCCTCGCCCTTCTCCTCCTCAATCTCGAGCATCTGCTGCGCGCAGGTGCCCACCGACATGTACCTCGGCGGCTCGTAGATCCTCCGGCCGCGGGCCATGTTCTCGAGGCTCTGCTCCTTGACCTTGATGTCGAGCAGCACGAGCGTGTGCAGGCCGATGGAGCGGTTCTCGCGGATGCGGTCGTAGAAGCTCGCGGGGCGCCACGTCTCGGTGAAGAAGACCATGCTGACCGTCTGGCCAAAGTTGTAGAGCTGCAAGCCCGCGGCGCCGATGCCCGACATGATCGAGGCGTTGGGCACGGTGGAGACGGCGATGCCGAGCTCGCGCGCCCGCAGCACCAGGTCCGTGTGCGTCGTCGCGCCGAACGGGTCGCCGACCACGCAGAAGGCGACGTCGACCGTGGCGGCGTCGCGCAGGATCTCGTCGCTGTTGGACTCGACCATCTCGCGGTCGGCGACTACGATGGGCCGCCCATAGAAGGCTTCCTACTGTGGTGATTAGCGTTAGCTCGAGCGGAGAGGGGTTCGCGAGGGCAGGGGGAGCTCGTACGAGAACGGACTGGTCGACGAGGAGGATGCTGGTGTAAGCCTCAAGGTAGACGCGGGAGGCCTTTTTGACAATTTCGAGACCCTTGACGGTGATGTCGGTCTCATCAGAGAGGCCGAGGCCAACTAGGTAGAGCATCCTGACTGCCCGGGGGGCTCTTGACGGCTCTTGGGGGATAGTGGTTGTGGTGGAGGGGACGAGAACTCGACGGGAGAATTTGACCATGCATGCCCCGCGGCGATAAGGAATACCCCTGAATTTGGGGATCGAGCCCTGTAAACAAGTACCGCGCTAACAAAAACCCCGCCAAACGGTCTCACTCTGGGTTCTCCACACGAACGCTTATCGCTTATCGCCGGGTCCATATATATATAGATATGTACCTTGTTCGTCCCCAAGGTTCCACAATTCGTCACCAAACAAAACATCCCCAAGCTTCATCAACCAAAGCTCATCGCGACTATCCCCTCGGGCCTCTCCGACGCGAATCCACCTCCCATCCAAATCTTCCGAACCGCACGATACCCCCCAACCAAGCCGCCATCATGACCGGCAAAGGCTCCGCCTACGGGCAGGCGGCGGGCGACACCGACTTCCGCAAGAAGTACGACCTCAACGAGTACGCCGCCAAGGCGGCCGAGCGCGAGGCCGCGGAGAAGGACGAGCGCAAGGCGCGCTGGGAGGCCACGCAGGCGGGCAAGACGTACTATAAGCCGATGGACGGCAGCGAGACGCTCACGACGGCGCGCAACGCGACGCAGGACTTCAGCGGCATGGTCGGGCAGTCGATGCTGGTGCCGGCGGGCGCGGGCGTGGGCAGGCGCGGGCGCGGCGCCGGCTTCTACTGCATGCATTGCGACCTCACGTTCAAGGACAACCTGCAGTACATCGAGCATACGAATAGCAAGCAGCATCAGCTGGCGGAGGGGAAGAGGAGCGAGGTAAAGCCGGCGACGGCAGCCGAGGTGCACGCGCGGATCGAGGCGGTGTGGGAGAGGTTACAGGAGAGTAAGCGGGAGCAGGTGGTTTCGTTGGCGGAGAGGTTGGAGCTGCGGAGGGAGGAGGACGAGAAGGAGAGGGAGGAGAGGAGGCGGAAGCGCAAGGGGGCGGAGGAGCGGAAGAGGCTGAAGAAGGAGGAGGAGCTCAAGGCGAAGACGGATTACGGCGAGGATGTCCGCATCGAGGGCGAGCATGACGACGACGACATGATGGCGGCGCTTGGGTTTACAGGGTTTGGGACGACGGCCAAGAAATAGGGACTCCGGACACCACGCTCGAGGAGATTGGCTCGGAATTGGGCTGTATGATTAAGGGGGAGAAGAATGATACCATGGTTGGCGTTTGGGGTACGGATACAGGAAATCATTTTTGTTTGGTTAGGTAGACAAAGAATGGCAAGGGGGCGTTTGGTTCGGCATCAACAAGCTTATATGATTTTGGTGAATCTATCTGATGACCGACGACCACCTGCCCAAGAGTCTGTCCAAAGCGATGTTTGAGCCTTAAAAACCAGCCAGTCCCATGCGAACAACCTGGAAGGGGATGTTGATCGGAGAGTTGGAGATGGATGGATAGTCAAACGGGGACCCCGGCTTCTGGACTGACCGATTTGGGGATGACCCCGCTCCCTTGAGACCTGCCGTCGGATACTGCCCGAGAGACCTACCCGGTGTTCACCTTGCCGAGTACCAAAGACTCGGTGCAAACAGATTCCGAAAACACCTTCTCTCCTCCGACCATCCATTGCCCTGACAACGAACAGCTCGTTTGCTCCTACAAAGTACAAACTCAGCATCGGAAGTCAAGATCACCCAGTCCCCAGTCCCCGCGCCTCCCGCCTTGCACAACCGCCAGTCCCGGACAGGAGCTGCTCTCCATCCCTACCGAGCGCGACGCAACCGCCCCCGCGGATCACTGCAACTCTATAAAACCACCGGTGCTTCTCGACCTCGAGTGACAGCCAGAACCACATCTCTCAGCCCTCAAGACCGCCTCGAACAGCGAGTTCTCCCCTACATCCAACCCTTCCCTAGGCGCAACCTACGTCCACGCGTCATGTCCAGCTCATCCGTAACCTCGGCCGCGGCCCGGGCCCTCCTCCAACGACAGCTCCGCGAGATGCAAAGGGAAACCGACATACCAGGTATCTCGTGCGGGCTTGTAAACGACAACAACATCTTTGAGTGGGAGGTGATGCTCATGATCAACGACGAGTGCAAATACTACGGCGGTTAGCCCCCCCCCCTCCCCCTCGGCCTTGTCCATGTACCTGAGCTAACGCCCCCTGAAAGGAGGCAACTTCCGCGCCCACCTCGTCTTCCCCCCGACGTACCCGCACATGCCGCCCAAGCTCACGTTCCAGGACCCCATTCCCTTCCACCCCAACATCTACGAAAACGGCGAGCTCTGCATCAGCATCCTACACCCGCCAGAGGAGGACCAGTACGGGTACGAGTCGGCCGCCGAGCGCTGGAGCCCCGTGCAGTCGCCCGAGAAGATACTGCTGAGCATCATAAGTTTGTTTGAGGACCCAAACGATGAGAGCCCGGCCAATGTCGAGGCGGCGCGGCTGCTGCGAGAGGATCGAGAGGGGAAGAACAAGGATTTCAGGCGCAAGGTGCGGCAGTGTGTGAGGGCGAGCTTGGGGGAGGATTGAGCCCTGCTGTAGCGAGGGGGACGTGTTTTGATTGTGCCGAGGGGGTTGGGATCTGGTCAGGGAGGGTGTGAGGTCCCTTGCAGAGCGGTTGCATTGAAGCTGCAGCGACGAGTATTTGGTACCAACATAGAGACCAAGTAAACTCTATTCAGCATCAACCAAAAGCGAAATACCAACACAGCTCCCCACTACTCCCCCTTCTGCCCCTTGACAAACCCCAACAAAACCCCGACACTCCCATCCCACTCCGCGTCCCACCGCCTACTCCCTTCCTTGACTGCCCCCTTCCTCAACACCTCCAACTCCCCCTTCCCCCCTTCACCCAACAACCGCTCCAGAACCCCCGCCAGCTCCTCCGCCGTCTCAAACCCCCTCCCATTCTCCCCCTCCCTCACCAGCTCCCCAAAGCTCTCATAGCCGCTATACGCCGCCACCGGCAGCCCCGCCCCAAACATATCCACCACCTTCATCGGCAGATCCACCCCGGAACTGCTCTTGTGCAAGCACACGCCCAAGTCGGCGCACGCCAGCAGCGCCGCGTAGTCCTCAAACGGCAGGAACGCCGTCTCGACGCGCACGTTGGGCAGCCGGCCGGCCTTGGTGAGCTCCGCCACGCGCCCGAGGTAGTACTCCTTCTGCGGGCCCTTGCCGGTGATGACGGCCAGCAGCGGGGTGGCGCCGGGCGAGGCGGCGTACGCCACCAGCGCGTCGAGGAGGAGGGAGAAGTCCTCGTCGGGCGTCCAGGACGTGCTGCTGACCAGCAGGCGGGTGGTGCCGTCGACCAGGCGGGGGACGAGGGCGGCGCAGGACGGGGGGAGGAGGGCGGTGAGCTTGGCGGCGGTGCGGGGACCGGTGAGCGGGCGGAAGAGCGCGGCGGGGCGGTCGTGGACCGGGAGGAGCTGCTGGCGGATGTTGTACGGGGGCTGGCTGAGCTGGCGGGCCATGGCGCGGGTGACGGTCAGGTGGAGGGCGCCGTGGTGGGCGAAGCGGCGCTCATAGAGGGCCGAGAGGTAGACGAGGGGGTGGTGGCGGCCGCGGGTGGAGGCGAGGATGGTCCAGCCGTAGTTGTGCCAGTCGATGAGGAGCTCGGAGTTGCGGAGGCGGGAGACGAGGCTGGCGATGGCGAGGGTGGGGATGGAGGGAGGGTTTTGGACGAGGAGCCATTGCGCGGGGGGGACGGCGTAGGCGAGGAGGTGGAAGAGGTGGTAGGCTTGGAACAGGACTTTGTAGGGGGCGAAGAGGAGGAAGGGGAGGGACGAGGGTTTGGGGGGTGGGGTGGGGAGGGCGGTGATGGTGATGTTGGGGTTGTTGATGAGGTCTGGGTGGGGAGAGGTTTCTGGGTGGGGGTCAGTGGTGGGCTGGGGTGCGGAAAGGGGTTGACTTACCAAGATAGCCGATGAGGTTCACCTTTGCTCCGTGCTTGGCGATGCTCAGGGCGTGATATGTCATGCGAGGACTCCGTCCGATGTCTCCCAGCACCAAGACGTGGTAGCGGACACCTTCACCTGCTGTTCCCGCTGGTGGACCTTCATACTCGGTTGGGCCTATTCTCCGATATACCAGCCATCCGAGAATGAAGCTGAAGGCGATGAGCAGCGGGGTTGACCCCATCAGGATGCTGGACCAAGACATCTTGGAGACTGGGACTCGGTGAGTGCCCTTGTCTCGAGGATGATGAGACTTTGGAAATGGTTAGATCTTGACAAGTGTCGAATCCAGTATTCCTCGCGATGTATCGTGTAGAAGGAGAGGGGATACTTTAAGAGGAATGTCGCAGCCCTTCATGTGATGGCACAGTCCATGGAGCCAAGGCGACTTGCTAACCTCCTTCCTCTCTGCGACCTAGTGTCGGTATCCGTATCGCGATACAAAAGATGTCGTCGGTTTGGATGAGTACAGCCAAGCGATGGTTGGATGTGTTAGTAATGCCATCTGAATCTGGCTGTCGATTTAACGCCGATTATCTGCCCGTCCTGCAGGACGTCTGAATCAACTGTTCCAGGGGGGGACCACCTGAAGGAGTGCTGCCAATCAAGGAACGCGCCTCTGTGGGGCTTGCAGCCCTTCCCCACGATTGACCAGGGGCAAGCAGACCTGGAAGGGAAGGCGGCGGAGACGGTGAACCCGCCTGGAAGGAGGGGACAACCTCAACAAGTCTTGTCGCATCGACGTCGCTGATAAAACGGCCTTTTCGTCTCGCTGAAATGAGCCATTGAACCTTGGCCAATTCCGTCAAATTGCCCGTGCCGCCCAGCGTCCCTCTCGAGTCTCGACCCGACCGCCCGTTTGTTGCGGTTTCTGGATAAATCGCCCTCCCTCGGATTTCCATGACGCCACCTACTCCGATTCTCGAAACTTGAGACGAACGACCTCTGCTGCTCTCTGCTCTCTGCTCTCGTACCTGCGTCAGGCACAACACCCGCCGACATCCCCGACACATCTCGTCCTGTTCCTGTCTCCTGTCAAGACTGTCAGTCATCCCGACTTCCTGCGCGGCCCGAAGTTTGACAAACATTAGCTGACAGAGGCCAAGGCCCCCAGATTGCGAGATCGCGTATCCGTACCGAAATCGCGTCCAGAGACGCTCGCGACTGGCCTCGCTGCCCCGACCGATTTCCATCCCATGATACGCAGAGAATAACATCTGGAGCAATTGCGCTCCGGTAACATCGTTGGGGGAAAATAAGAGGCGGAAAGGCGGGTCGGGCACCTTGACGGTTCAGACACAACCTCGGTCACCATGACTTCCTCGTACGCATTGCCCACGACGGCCATCCCCCAGTTCCACCACCACTCTCCGGCGGCGCACATGCACTCCCACTCGAATTCCAACTCACATTCGCCGTCGACGTCCCTCGGCTCGCTCCATGCGCCTAGAAGTCGCAAAGATTCCCGTGCAAGAGGCCAGGCCCACGACCGACAGGACCACGGACACAGTCATGGCGATGACCACGATCACGACCATGACGACAACCACGATCATGCCCACGATCACGACCACGACCATTGCCATGGCCACAGTCACTCCCACGATCGGTCGGGCAAGAATGGAAGGCCGACGCGAAAACACCAACCGCCTCCGCTAGCACCGAGCGGTCACTGGAGGATGGAGTCGACCCCTGGCGGGACGTCTCTGCTCACGCCAACGGACCCCAAATTCGACGTCGGCCGTGAATATCAACCGCCGACTGCCTCGAAAGACCATTCGCCCCATGGACCCGTGGAGCGGTCCAGATTCACCTCTCTGGTGCTCCCACTCACCGAGAGGTGGCCTCTCATCCACACGGTCTTGGTGGAGAAGGACTCTCGAAGGATATTCTACTTTATGAGGTGAGTGTTTGCTGTGTGGTTCGCGTGCTTCCAAGACCTGTTTCTAACTCGTGCCTCTGCAGCCTCAATCTCGGGTTCATGATGGTCCAGGCCTTTTATGGCTATGTGACAGACTCGCTCGGTCTCCTCAGCGACAGCATCCACATGTTCTTTGACTGTGTGGCGCTGGCGGTTGGCCTCTTTGCAGCAGTGGCCAGCAAGTGGCCCCCGAGCGAGCGATTTCCGTACGGCTTCGGCAAGATTGAGACGTTGAGCGGCTTCGCCAACGGCGTCTTTTTGATCTTGATCAGCCTGGAAATCATGTTTGAGGCGTGTGAGAGAATTGTAGAGGGCAGGGAGACCAAGCGGCTGGGTGAGCTGTTTGTGGTGAGCACCATGGGCTTGCTAGTCAACCTGGTGGGAATGATGGCGTTTGGCCACCACCACCATGGCCATGACCATGGCCACAGCCACGGGCACTCGCATGGGACCCTTCCCAAGTGCAATGGGGACAGCCACGGCCATGATAACCACGACCACGACCACGACAACCATGATCACGATCATGACCACAAGCACGAGAAGAAGGGACACTCCCACGCGGGACACTCGCACTCCCACGACAACGAGAACATGCACGGCATCTACCTCCACATTCTCGCCGACACGCTGGGGAGCGGCGCCGTCATCGTGTCCACCATCCTCACGCACTTTTGGAAGTGGGCCGGATGGGACCCCCTCGCGTCGTTCCTCATCGCCGTCTTGATTCTGCTCTCGGCGCTGCCGTTGGTCAAGTCGTCCGCCCGCCGTCTTCTCCTCACCATCCCCGCCGAAGTCGAGTACACGCTTAGGGAGACACTCCCGGGGATTTCGGGGCTCAAGGGCGTGACGGGCTACGCGGTGCCCAAGTTTTGGCTCGACGACCGCAATGCCGGCGAGGGAGCGCCGGCGAACAGGCTGAGGGGCGTCATCCACATCATGGCGGCGCGGAGCGCCGATATGGACGATGTGCGGGATCGCGTTCGCAACTATCTCGCCGAACATGAGATTGATGTGACGTTGCAGGTTGAGCGGGAGGGAGACACGACATGTTGGTGTGGCGTTGGACGGAGTGGGTTGTCGGGGCTGTCGATGTCGATGTCGCACAAGCCGAAGCCGTCGCAGGCCCTAAACATTTTTTGAGGGGGGGTCCGGGGATAAGGGGAGGGCTTCTGGGTCGGGTCTCTGGGATCGGAAGGGCTCACAGGGGGAGATGACTTGGATATTTCATGCTGGCGGGGCTGCCGGTCGGGATAGCATTTGATGGCGGACGGACAGGGATGGGATGTGTTGGAGTTGCTTGAGGTTTTGTGCATTTGCCCGGACCTGCGGGTTTGGATGTAATGAGGGTTCGGTGGTGGAGGTTGAGCGAAGCATCAATACCATACATACATACATATCCGTACACTCCAACCCGATGACCCCAAAGCATCACGTCCACTGTTCCCAAACCCCAACGGCGTTCTCCGTGCAGCATGTGGTCGCGCCCTTTGGACTCGAGATGATTGGTGCCCAGGGGGTAGGGGAACGCGGGGAAAGGGATGGGGTCGCCGATGGAACTTCCCTTGGCCCTAATGCCTCATTCACATGCCAATCGCGCCCATCCCGGAGGAGTCTTGGCGGCTGGTACGTACCTTTTCTGCCCTTGTGTGAGGTCATCCAACCTCGACTGGCGTCTGCCGAGAAATTATTTTGCGATCTTCCGTCCGACGCTGCGTCAATTGGTCGTGGCCTTTGGCGACGTGACCCCCTCCGCCCGTCCGGTGATGCATTGCGTCGGTCGACAGGTGCTCGTCCTCCGTTGTGCTGGACGGACTCACGGAGAGAGGTGACCCCTCCAGTACAAACATCTTCACGAGATTGCGCCGGGCCGGACTGCGAGAAAGGGAATGTCGCAGGGCTGCCCTGCGTGAACGGGACAGGGGGGATGGCGGGGAAATGTGGTGGAAAGCGGACACCGACCTGGACCGAGGGACGGCGATGGGGTATCCGGGGCGTTAAGCTTTTGGTGTTGGGACTCGAGAATAATGGAGATTAAAGAGTTAATTGACATCAATAACCACGAAAAGAGGTGAGACAATTTCGATCGCAAACGACTCCGATTCCGGCGAATTCCCAGGGTCTTGTGTGTGCGCAACCGTCCCTGTCGCGCCCTGAAAACATGCCGGCGCGGGTTGCGTCGGCGGGGCAGTCCCAGTGACCCCCCCCGAATTGCCGAGGTCTGGGCCGTGACGTGCGTGGCTGCGGGAATCCATCCGATAAACGACGGGACCCTTTTCCTCGTCGACCTGCCCCCCTCGGTTTCTCGTCCAGCAAGACTCCCAACACCCCAGGTCCTCTCTGTCGTCGTCTGCGCTTTTGCTCTTCCCACAATTGGCCTGCTGCGAACCCAGAAGCACCTCCTGCGACCAACCGAGACGACGACGACGACTTGACGACGACGGGAGACGACGCACACGGAGGACGGGAGAAAAAAGGCGCGCCGGTATCGAGGATAACGGAGTCGACCGAGAACACACAGCTCTCCAGCTACCCTTCACACACACCCGCCATGTCGAGCTCATCCTCCTCCCGCGACCCGGCCGGCGCCGCCGCCGCCGTAAACAAGAAGCTCCACGACGCCCTCCCGCCTACCGTCGCCGACAAGATCCACATCCCCGAGTCCAAGGCCGAAGTCAAGGAGGAGGCCAAGGCCGCCGTGTCGGCCGGCGCCGCGCAGGTGCGCTCCTTTGTCGCCGGCGGCTTCGGCGGCGTGTGCGCCGTCGTCGTCGGCCACCCCTTCGACCTCGTCAAGGTCCGCCTCCAGACCGCCGAAAAGGGTGTCTACTCGTCCGCCATCGACGTCGTCCGCAAGTCCATTGCGCGCGACGGCCTCCGCCGTGGCCTCTACGCCGGCGTCAGCGCCCCGCTCGTCGGCGTCACCCCCATGTGTATGCACCCCCCTCCTCCCCTTCGCACCCCAAAGACTAACCCCCGCCCTCACAGTCGCCGTCTCCTTCTGGGGCTACGACCTCGGCAAATCCATCGTCCGCTCCACCTACGCCCTCTCCCCCGACACCCCCCTGACGATCGCGCAAATCTCGGCCGCCGGCTTCTTCTCCGCCATCCCCATGACGGCCATCACCGCCCCCTTTGAGCGCGTCAAGGTGATCCTCCAAGTCCAAGGCCAAAAGCCCCTCGCGCCGGGGGAGAAGCCAAAGTACTCTGGCGGCGCCGACGTCGTCCGCCAGCTCTACCGCGAGGGCGGCGTGCGCTCCGTCTTCCGCGGCTCGGCCGCCACCCTCGCGCGCGACGGCCCCGGCTCGGCCGCCTACTTTGCCGCGTACGAGTACATCAAGAAGGCGCTGACGCCGCGGGACCCGGAGACGGGCGAGGCGTCGGGGAAGCTGAGCCTCGGCGCGATTACGCTGGCCGGTGCCGGCGCCGGCATGGCCATGTGGATCCCCGTGTTCCCCATCGATACCGTCAAGAGCAGGTTGCAGACGGCCGAGGGGAACGTGACGATCGGGGGGGTGGTGAGGGGGCTGTACAGGGCGGGCGGGTACAGGGCGTTCTTCCCCGGGATTGGGCCGGCGCTGGCGAGGGCGGCGCCGGCGAATGCGGCGACGTTTTTGGGGGTTGAGTTGGCGCATCAGGCGATGAATAAGACTTTTGGGTGAGGATGGGGAGGATGTGGGGGGGTTGCGTTGGGATAGAATTGTTTGGCGGGCGGGTTTGAACAGGACTGATATGATCGGATCGGGACTTTGTTGAGTTTTGATACCTTTACTACCTAGATCTCGGCTTGGTTGGGGGTAGGTTAACTGAGCTATGTGATGTTTTAAAGAGTTTCCATGCTGATACTGTGTACGCGGACTCTCGGGCTGTTCTTGGACTTCTTATTACCTGAGCCCCCGGTGATCATAGTAGTTGGGCTCGCCCAAAGGAGGATGTTCTCTCTTCCTCTCTGTGAGCGCGGTTGATGGGGTATCCTCATCCCATGCCTGCCGTCGTGAGCTTTCGCGTTGCCAAACGGGCCTAGGCGTTCCTTTGGCCCATGTATCGCCATTAATATTTATATAATTTTCTTCTCCCATACTCCTCCCACACCTGCTGCCGTGAGCTTTCGCGTTGCCAACCGGGCCCAGGTGCTCCCTCAGTTTATATATCGCCATTAGGTAACATTTATAAATATCTTTTCCCGTACTCCTCCCACATCTGCCGTCGTGAACTTTCGCAGTGCCAACCGGGCCCAGGTACTCCTTCCATCTCTTAAACCTTTATCTCTTAGATATCGCCTACTTTCGTTTCCATCTCTTCACTCCTCTCAACCTCCTCATCTCAACCTCCTCATCTCAACCTCCTCTTCTTAACATCGTATCTCTCCCTTCCATCTCTCCATCATCTTCTCGCCAGCTCCTTCTCGCCAACCACCACACGGCAACTGGGGAGATCGCAAGCTTCATTTTCACCTCAACCACAACACCCAAGCACGGCACGCGCAACGCCCAGGCCGAGCAACAAGCATCGCGCGAGGTACGTGATTCAACCAGAGCGACGATATAAGGCAGGAACTGATTCTTACTCCAAGAAAGTCTCACAAGCAAGCAAACAACAACCCATCTTCAATCACCCACAAGTACAACAACGGGATCACAGCCCGGCTCCATCTCTACCAGCAAGCAATATCTCACAAATCCCTCGCGCGGGACACCCAGAACTTGCAGAGTTTCGTCAGCCCAATAATCATCACCAGACTCTCTCCAACAAGGTAAGCAGGTCATCTCATTCCTACTTCCATCCCCAAAGTCAGAGCCCCCCCCCATCACAACCTTACCAACTGGCCAAGTAGCCATTGGCATCCCCAAAGTCAGAGCTCTCATCTGTTACAACCTTACCAACTGCCAAGTAGCCATTGGCATCCCCAAAGTCAGAGCTCCGCCCCATTACAACCTCACCAACTGGCCGAGTTACCATTGGCATCACCGGGGTCAGAGCTCTCCCCTACTATAACCTTACTAACCACCCAACTGGCCATTGGCATCGCCGAAGTCAGAGCTCTCATCTGTTACAACCTTACCAACTGGCCAAGTGGTCATAGGCATCCCCGAGGTCAGAGCCCTCCCCCCATTACAACCTTACCAACTGGCCGAGTTGCCATTGGTATCCCCGGGTCAGAGCTCCCCCCTACCACAACCTTACCACTTGGGCAAGTGGCCATGGGAATCCCCAGCTCCGAAAGTCCACCGAAGTTTATTTCACAAGTTTGCCTAGCGGCCACTGAGAGTCATCGTTGAACAACATACGGGCTTTGTATATTTCACAAGTTGGCCCAGCGGTCACCGAAAGTCATGGTTGAACAACATGAGCCTTGCAAATCTCACAACTTACACATGTAAGGATGAAAGGGAGACTAACAGAGCTCACCAGATATCAAATATGGCCAACACTCACCAAGGCCCCCAATGCCGCCAAGACGCCGAAGTCTGCCAAGATCACCAAGGCCACCAAGGCCAATGATGCCAACGACAACGACGATGACGAGGAGAATGTCTGGGACAAGGAGGATTTGGACCCGGACGATTACCGATACCTTGCCAACCACCGGCTTACCGGTACGGCATTGGCGAGGTTCACGCGAAGAAAGGCGACGAGACACTGACGATGACCATGTACCTCGGAGCCATGGCAGTGTACAAGGACGAGAAGAAGATCCCAAAGAAAGCTCGCGAGTGGATCGAGGAGCTCGGTAATGGCGACCCGGACGCCTTGACCAGCTACAGAACGATGACAGCCGAACTGGGATACGTCGTCCCAGGCATCGACACGCCCTCTAACAGCAAAGTCTACATCACGCTACGTAAAGTTGCCTACGACTCATAGCGTGGCCCAAAGACGAGCAAAAGCTCGACGGCCAAGGCCGTATCGCAGAAGAGGAAGGCTGGCGACGCCGGCAAAAAGTCAACGAAGAAAACCAAGCTGACTTGCGAGGTCATCGTCGACGACGACGACGACAGATATATCAAGAGGAAACCACCGCAACTACTATGACAGGCTCGCGTTTGAGCAACCTCCAGCTCTTTCCCTCATAAGTAAATTGGATGCCCGCCCCTGCTTCAGTTTGCTGCTGTTCGAGCACCAGAACCGGTTGACGGAACTTCGTGGCAGGCCTGGCGCCCGTTTGACACCCTACCACCAAGAAGGGCTGTGGGATTTTGCTTGCTATTGCACGGCGATAGCAATGTGATCCCGTGGGAGCAATATATATACCCGGCTGGTGAGAATTGGAGGGTATGGCCATCAGTTGCCCTGGAGGTGAGAATTTGGCTGGTGGTCTGTGGTCTGGTGAGAATGTGGTAGGATAGCATAGGGCACCCCCTGAAGTAGAACTTAGATGCCGGTGGTGGTGAGGATGTGGACAGTAGGCACGGTATGCCCTTGGAGAGCAACTTTGACGCCGGTGGTGGTGAGAATTGTTGACATTGGGCACGGTGTGCGCTTGGAGTACAGCTTTGATGCCGGTGGTGGTAAGGAAGATGGAACTGGATACCAATATTTCTACAGACTGCGGCTTAGGGTTACTCTAGGGGAAAGGCGTCCGGTTTCAACTTCTGGGCCTCCATTAAACGGGGTTTGGCCTCGGCCGGTGTCTCGAATGTCTCCCGCTAACAAACTCGAGCTGGAGTGTAGTTGGGCTCCCCTGAAGAAGAAGTTCTCTCTTCAGTACGTCTATAAAGCTCTATTATCTCTAGTTGATCCAAAGCCAGAATTACTTTTCCCCCTCCCAAATCAACAACACCAGCGAATCCCCATCCGCCTCTTCCTCCCCATCATCCCCATCCCTAACTAAATCCCCCCTCCCCTTCCGCCTCACAAAAGCCTGCCACACCTCCCCCGTCTCCTTTCTCACCTCGGCATCCAACACCCTCCACGTCCTCCTTCTCCTCCCCTGCCACTTAATCCTCTTCTCCCCGCCCTTCTCCCCCTTCGGCCCCTCCTTCATCACCACCAACCCCTCCGCCACCTTGACCTCCTTCGCCACCTCCTCCTCTACAGGAAGAACTTCCACCTCCCCATCCACAAACTGCACCACCTCCCTCCCCCCCACCACCACCCACCCATCCCTCCACGCCCACCTCTGCCCCCAACACGCCTCCCCACACGCCGCCGTCACCGCATGCCCCGCCGCCACCCCCTCCGGCGCCGGGTGCATCGCCAGCGGCGCCAACCCCCCATCCCCCTCCGCATACGCCTCATGCGCCCCCGGCGTCAACCCGGGTAGCACATGCATCTCCACCGGCACCCCGCCGCTCCCGCGCCCAAGACACTCCACCAACCGCCCGGCCCACCCGTCCGGTCCCAGCCCGTCATTCTCCCCCTTCTTCGCGTCCTGCAGGCACAGCAACTGCCCGAGCACATCCAGCATCCGCGCGGTGAGGAAGACCGCGCCGCCCCCGGCCGTCGTCAGTTCCCCTGCCGGGGTGGAGGCGTGCCAGTCGGCCGCGGACCCCGGCGCCGCGAGGATGTACTCCCCCGCCGCGGCGTCGAAGCCGCGCAGCTCGCGGAGGAGCGCCCCCGGGCGCGGGAGGAAGACGTCGTCGTTGAGGAGGGCGAACCACAACCGTTTTGGACTTTTGGGGGTAGGGGGGGATATCATCTGCTGCACGCGCGCGTGCATCAGGCGCTGCATGAGCTGGGCGTAGCGGCCGCCGGTGTGGGAGTCGGGGGCGGAGGCGGAGACGGAGGCGGAGATGCCGAGGGCGGTGAGGGTGGCCTGGGCGGCGGCGACTTCGGGGGGGGAGGCGTCGTGCAGGAGGAGGAGGAGGCCGGGGCGGTGGGCGGGGTTGGGGGTGGTGAGGAAGCGGGACCAGGTTTGCGGGAGGGAGAGGGTGGTGAGGCGGGAGTAGGTGGTGCTGATGGCGAAGAGGAGGGGGGAGGCGTCGGTGGGGGGGGATTTGGAGCGGTTGAGGGGGAGGGGGAGGGGTGGGGGGTGGGGGGCGGGGGTGGTGGTGTTGCGGAAGGTGTGGGGGGCGGGGAGGAAGGGGGATTTTAGGGTGGTGAGCGAGGGGGGGAGGCTGTTGGAGTAGGAGGTTTTGGGTTGGAGGCGACGGGCGAGGAAGGGGATGGACGGGGGGAGGTTGTGTTTCTTGGCGAGGGAGGTGATGTAGGCAGTGACTTCGTCGGCGTGGGCGGTCCCCGAGGTTGTCGCGTTGGCACTGGACTTGTGGGAGCCCCATTCCGGACGCCAAGGACCAGAGGTCTTGCCTTCGGTGATGTCGTATATACTGTGTCGCAGGCGAAACGGAAAGTTGAAGACCAGCATGAGGCCGAGGCAGACGAGGATGAAGAAGGCGGCGTGGAGGCTCTGGACCCGGCCGTACGAGATGACCACCCGGCGATAACGCAGCATGGCGATGGACGTGGTGACGACGACGGCGGAGGTGATGAACCACGGGGAGCCACAGAGGGCCTGGAGACTCATCGGGGAGACTGGTGGCAGCAACACTGGAGATCCAGTCTGCGGAGTGTCCTGCTCGATCGTGAGCGAGAGAAGAGTGTCGCTGGCGGGATGGTCCCCTCCTATCTATGGGTATGCCGGGTGTCCATCAATATGCCGGCAAGGGTCGGATCCAGCAGATACTGAAGTGGTGGGTGGCCTGGACAACAACGAAAGACTGGACCAAGGAGAGATAAGAAGAAACCAGCCTGGAACTCCCAACCGCACCCACGGGCATCGTCTTCTTTTGAAAGTTGGCAACTCGGGGCTTGGCAGGCGAGGCGAGAGCCGCGGCGTTGAGCCGGTACATCAGCCTGATGGTTGCGCGGGATGGGGATGCGACGCGGAAGCACCACCCGCGTCTTCAAAAGGCATGGCTCGGGACTAATGCCGGGGGATGAATACACTCCAGCTCTGGTTGTTTGTTGGCGCGAGACCTCTTGCCTTGAAGGAAGCGATACCTGAATAGCAAGACCAGACGCCTCCAGTTTGAACTTCCAGACCTGATCGGAAGAGAAATAGGTATCCTGCTCTTACTCCGAGGCGTAGTTGGACAAAATGAAGGCATCCGGTTCCGATTTCAAGACCTTGCCGGTGTAAATATAGGTAGGTATCCAGTTTTAACTTTGAGCTTTATTTGGATAGGGAAAGGCATCCGGTTCCAACTTCAGGGCCTTTACGAAAAGAAATACGGCCTTGGCCGATATCTCGAATGTCTCGCTCGCAAGCAAACCAGCATTGGGTTCAAGTATCCCTACCTTCCGATCACAAGTCTTATCAGGACAAGCAGAGGAACCCCCAAGCCCATGATGGAGTGGAAAATGAATCCAATACTCTTAAAGCACTCTTGCAACTACCCCTATGAGACTCGAATCATGGTATCATCCTCTACCCAAGGGCCATTACCCGACCATCAACGCCAGTAGTACCAGTAAGTAACCAAAGACACCCCCTCCCCTCATCACGCCCCCGTCCCGGCACTCTCCCCCCCATCCCCTCTCCCCTCCCCTCCCGCCGCCCTCCTCTTTATCTCCTCATTCTCCTTCTGCAACCTCCTGATATACCCAATCGCCATCTCCACCACATCGACCTTGCTAAAATGCGGATACACCACCGCGTCCCCGCCGTCCTTTGGCGCCCCCTCCGCCGCCGGCGGCGTCACCGCGTCGAGCGGCATCAGCTTCTGAATCTCGCGTATCGCCGACGTCAGCCGGTTCCTCCTCCCCTTCTCCGACAGCTTGTGCGCGATGCGCTTCTCGAGCATCTTGGCCGGGTCGTTGCCCGCGGCGTCGCTCGCCGCCGCGCCAAAGTTGGTGATCGGGTGCGGCCCGAACGGCGTCGACTCGATCAGGTCGACCGCCACCGGCGGCGGCCGGGCGCCGGAGGGGACGGCGGCCGGGCGCTTGCTCATGCGAAAGGTGTGGTAGACGCCGCCGCCCTGGGCGGCGGGGGCGGGGACCTTGGAGAGCTTGGTGACGCGGGGGACGGAGCCGAGGCGGCGGCGCGGGGCGGGGGTGCGGCGGCGCGGGGCGGGTTGTGGCTGTTGTTGTGGCTGTTGTTGTGGCGGGGGTGTTAGGAGCTCGACTTCGGAGCTGTTGTTGCTGTTGGAGTCGTTGCCGGACCAGGCCGATTCCGAGTCGTCTTCGGATTTGATTCTCCCGTCGGGCTGCTGCTGCTGCTGCTGCTGCTGCTGGGCGGGCAGCTGCCAGGGGAAGTCGAGGTCGGCGGCGTGGAGGATGGCGTCCCATTCGGAGGGGGTGGTGTGGCCGTCGTCGGTTGTCGCGGAGGGCGGGAGCGGGGAGAAGACGTGGTGCGGGTTGTTGGTCTGCGGGGAGGGGATTCTCATGACGTCGGCCGGGCTGGTGGGCGAGAAGCAGGCTGCGTCGTCGACCCAGTGGTGGGTTTGCTCATGGTGCGGTCGGTGTCTTGCTGGTGCATCGTGCTGAGGCGGGTGGTACTGCTCGTGCCAGCTCTCGTGCCAAAAGGCGGACAGCTCCGGCGCCAGGAGGCCGAGCTTGGGAAACCCTGGTTCGGGGTGAAGCTGGTGGTGGTCGTAAGACTGCTCGTGGTCGTGCAAATGCGCCATGTCGTCGGGCTCAGCATGTCGCTCTGGAAAGGAGCTCTCGCTGGTTCTCGCGGCCAGAGAAAAGGCCAATCGGCTGGAGGTAACGGGATGCATTGCGACGCACTCGAGGCTCAGAGCTGGCAGAATGCCCAAAATTCAATTGAAAAGTAGACTTCCGAGGAGCCCAAAGCGGGCGATACAAAGATACGGAGCAAAGAGTTCTTAATGTCTGAGTGGGCCGTCGCGATCGCCATTGACGAGCACACCATCGCCTCGAGCTGGAGATCCTCATGAACGGGGTGGGAGGAGGAGAAAGCCTGGAGCCCGCAGGTCAAAATGGCTGCCGAGCTCCGGGGAGACTTGATCTCGTCGCGGCCAAGAACCGAGCGAGTCCCGCACCTGGTCGACGGGCGGCAGCTGACCGCCGAAGAACCGCGGGCGGTGGTACGCAGGATGCCGTGAGACCCAGGCTTCCAGACTGCCAGCCCTGCGAAAGGGCCGCCAAAAGTTGGGGGGGACCCCGAACCCGAGTTGAACTCACGTAAACACCACGTAAAAGGTATACCGACCCCCGGCCTGCCACAAGGAGGCGAATCCAATTGACCTCTCTTCTCGGTGTCGAGGCGACGGCGTGGTCGAGGTGCATCGCGTAACAAGGCGTGATGGCGCCACGGCCAAAGAAACCCCCTTGTGCGCCCGCTAGCGCTGCGGCCACCAACCCTCCACGTCCGCCCTCGCGCCGTGCACTCGAGAGGTGGTGGTGCCAAAATGCTGAAAGTCGAAGCAAAAGTCGAAGCAGAGTCGGTCGAGCGTCGGCCGACCCGCGAGCTGGTCTGTCCCTGTGTCGCCATCGCCGGATCCCATCTCATCCGCATGTGCATCATCTCTGAACTGCTGCGGGCTGACCTGGCGGCTGCTCCAGCCTGTGCAACCCCACGGGCCCGACAGGTTGTTCGTGGGGAGCGCAGGCGGCATTCCCAAAGACCTGGGTGCAAAGCTCTCTGCAGAGTGAGCCATCTCCGAGGACCTTTCAGCTGCCCTGCCTCGTTTCCTGTCCCGTCCGTGGCCGTCCGCTATTGTTGCCGTCGTTGGGATATTGTTTCGGTTGGGTTCGCTTGTTAGTGCCGTGATATGGTATGCCGTCCTTCGTGCCCAGCTGCCGGGTCGGGCGGGTCCAGACTGTTTGTCGTTCGTCGGTGGGGTGTCGGGGTGTGTAGGGCGCGCGGAGCCGTCGATACGGTGGGCCCGATCCGCAAGATGAATATCGGTGTCATTGTCGATTTGTCCGAGAATATCTGGATTCTGCCTCTCGGGATCACAGTTGCAAATGATGATGGACCCTGCCGGCAGGTACACTCGTACAGCACATCGAGGATACGACCGAGAGAGCTCAGGTCATCACAAACTGGCTAACTGGAGACCGCGCCGCCACTTCGAGTGCCGCCAAGGGATCTGAACGGGGAGGGTTCTGCTTCCATCTCATCGCTGACATATCACCGCAACTTGGCGATGATGCGCGATCGACGTACAGTCCCATCCGCCCCCGCCATGGACGGGTCAGACTTTTCAAGATATACACGCGTATATGTATCTCCACCGCGACGAGGGACAAAGTGGTGTTGCAGATATCGAGCCTCCCACTTGGTCGCCGAGTCCTCCCCGAGACCCGACCTGGCAGCGGAAGTCGGCACCCAAGGCAAAGGGCTTTTCAGCCCAAGGCGAGCGCGTGTGACCGATGTCTGTGATGAGAGAAAAGAGTGGGGAGGTGCAGCATCTTCTCGAAGTTGACATTTTGGGGGGGATGGCGTTACCGCATCCCTGTCATTTCGTCATGCACAAAGAAAGCGGGCGGTCGCGCCATTCGCTCAACAGCCGAGGGCACTTGACCCCTTCCAGTAAGCTCACTGAGCTCACCAAGCGGGGAGACTCCGAGTCTCCGCGGCAGCATGGATGACGAAAAGGGTTCCAGCGTTGTACTGTGGCCTCGGGGGGGGTGTAAAAATGGAATAGTGGAAACAAAACACTGAAAAAATATGAAGACTTTGGGAGATGATGATGAAGATGATGGGAAAAGTGACAAGAAATGGAGGAGAGGAAGGAATTTGGACAGATGAGAGTGAAGGAAAAAAAAGAAGGTCCAGATCTGCACTCACAACTCCACAACCCCAACTGGCAGCTCCCTTGAGTACCGCCGGGTTGGATGCGAGCGGGCCGCTGATGAATGGATGGCCCTCGAAGAGATTGCCAACATCATCCTCGAGCAAAAGAGACGGGCTCACAGGCTCGAAACGGGGCTCAAAGGAAAATGCAGAAATGGCCACGCCACAGCTGCATCTCCCCCAGTGCTCCCAGTCCCGTCCTGGCGTCTCTCGGTGACCCCCAGCCCTTCCCGGCGACCCCCAGCCCCGGTGACCCTCGGCCCTCCAGCTCCTCAACCCTCCTGGTCCCCAGCGAATCGACGACCTGTTCCTCGCCCAGCCGGCTCGTCGACGCCCCAGAGCAACCAAGCTTCGTGGAGGCCTTGGTGCTCGTTGGCGACAGGCCAAACAGGCGGTTGCCCAGCCATGCCCAGAGATTTGGGGCACCGTTTGACGTACGCCGAGCGATGCGACTTGGCGTTTCGATATCAAACGTCGAAAGGATATCAAGACGTCGAACGTCGAGTGTTGAGACGACATGTTGTCGTGTTGTTGTGCTTGCTGCTTGGTGTTGAGGGGCAGGCTGATGCCGACACGGCTGGGGTGAATTGGAGAAGGTCGCAGTCAGGTGGAGTCGAGCCCCAAGGCCACTGGGCAGTGGAGCTGAGTAAAAGTCGCCCGTCTGCCGAGAGAGATCCCCCCCCTCGATCACTGGCAGTTCCTTGCCCCTCACGCCCCGACACCCCGATTTTTGAACACCCTCTCCCTCCAGAGTCGGAAACTGGACAGCGATCCCTCTCTGCGAGACGGGCCCGCCGCGATGGTGCAAGAACTCGTCAGTCAATAGCTTCCGGGGGGACTTATCTCTGGCGAATTGCTGTCGAGAACTGGCCACAATGACCACCCTCCCCCGGTTCCAATGCCATTCCGGACACCGTAGGAAGCCCGGCCCTGCATGTCCTGCAGCGTGCAGTCAAGTCAGGATGGGGGCAAGAGTAGCAACCCGCGTTCGCATACCCTGGTAGCGGTCTTTGCCGCCCTCTCTGGCCTCTCAGGCGCGTGGGTTCCACCGCCAACTTTCGAAATTGTCGCTCCTGGTGCGTTCCCATGTGTCATGGCTACCCGCATGACGGGGATGGTCCAGAGGTCCCCTCAGCCCCGAGAAGACGCAATCCCGCCGTCCGCTCTCGGCTGCTGCACACACCCCACCAGTGGCTTGCTTGCTCCGAGGTCGACTTCTCCATCCCAACCGCACCTCAACCCGCGCGGCCACCAAGCCTTGCGAATATATAAACCACCCCCTCTCGTGCACGGGGAGTCGTTGTCGGTTTGTTGACCTCGCATCCTCTTCGGTCCCAGGTTCATCCCCGCCCGCACCCGCAACCATGGCCCCGACCCAGTTTGGCGATCGCGTCAAGCGATTCTTCGGCATCGACGAGGACGACAGACTCGACGACCACGACCTGTTTGACGATGGCTCCTTTGTCGAAAAGGAACCCTCCGTCAGGGACGTCATCGTGCACTTCCTTCCCAGCGTCGTCGGCATCCAGTCATACCTCAAGGAGCTGTTTCCCTTCTGGAACTGGATCTTCCACTACAACCTGACGTGGCTGCTCGGCGATGTCATTGCCGGTGGGTGCCTCCGCTCCAATCATGCCGGAACGTGCTGACAAGAACAAGGTGTGACGGTTGGCTTCGTTGTCGTACCACAGGGCATGGCGTACGCCCTCCTCGCTCAGCTGCCACCCGAGTTCGGGCTGTACACGTCTTTCGTCGGCTTCATCTTGTACTGGGCGTTTGCGACGTCAAAGGACATCACCATCGGTGTAGGTTGGCCTCGGATGCTTGTGCGCCTCGGCCCGGCTAACGTCTAAAAGACCGTGGCAGTCATGTCGACCATTGTCGGAAATATCGTGCTCAAGGTGCAGGAGACGCATCCCGATATGGCGGCCGAAGTCATCGCAAGGGCCCTGGCTCTGATCTCGGGCGCCGTGCTGCTCTTCCTCGGTCTTATTCGCTTCGGCTTCCTCGTCGAGCTGATCCCTCTGACGGCCATTGGTGCCTTTATGACAGGGTCAGCCATCAGCATCGCAGCAGGCCAGGTCCCCAACCTGATGGGCATCAAGGGCATCAACACGCGTCAGGAAGCATACCTCGTCATCATCGACACCCTCAAGGGCCTCCCCAAGACCAAGCTCGACGCGGCGATGGGCCTGTCGTGCCTCTTTGGCCTCTATGCGATCCGCATGTTCTGCTCGTACATGGGCAACCGCTACCCGAACAAGAAGAAGATGTGGTTCTTCATCGGGACGCTGCGCATGGCCTTCATGACCATCCTGTACATTCTCGTTAGCTATCTGGCCAACCGGAACGTCAAGGACGCATCAAAGGCCAAGTTCAAGATTCTGGGCAAGGTCCCTAGCGGTGAGTCAAGACGTACCTTTGGAAGGAGCAGCGAGCCGTGACTGACAATTTCCACAGGTTTCCAGCACCATGGCGCCCCCCGGCTCGACTCCGAGGTCCTCGGCGCCATCGCCAGCGACATCCCCGTCGTGATTCTCGTGCTCATCATCGAGCACATTGCCATCTCCAAGAGCTTCGGTCGCGTAAACAACTACATAATTAACCCGAGTCAGGCATGGGAATATCCCTTTTCCTCTTCTCCGGATGATCATCTGCTGACTTACTGAAATCAGGAGCTCGTCGCCATCGGCTTTACCAATCTCTTGGGTCCCTTCCTCGGAGGATACCCCGCGACTGGCTCGTTCTCGCGAACGGCCATCAAATCCAAGGCAGGCGTGCGCACCCCGCTGGCTGGCATCTTCACAGCCGTCATCGTGCTGCTGGCGCTGTACGCCCTGACCTCGGTCTTCTTCTACATCCCCAGCGCCTCGCTGTCGGCCATCATCATCCACGCCGTGCTGGACCTCATCACCCCGCCGCGGGAGGTGTACAAGTTCTGGCAGACATCGCCCCTCGAGGTCATCATCTTTTTCGGTGGTGTCTTTGTCTCCATCTTCACGTCGATCGAGAACGGCATCTACACCACCATGGCAGCCTCGTTCGCCGTGCTGCTGTTCCGCATCGCCAAGAGCCCCGGTCGCTTCCTCGGCAAGGTCCACGTGCACTCAGTGTCGCGCGACAGCGTCCGCGGTGGCGCCAGCGTCGGCCAGGATGTGGCGGCGGGCGAGGGCAAGTCGCACCCGGCGTTCCTGCCGCTCGACAAGTCCGACCTGGCCAACCCCGAGATCGAAGTCAGGTCGCCGCACCGGGGCGTGTTTGTGTACCGCTTCAACGAGGGACTCAACTACGTCAACTGCGCGCGCCACCTCGACCAACTGACCGTGTACATCTACAAGCACACCCGCCGGACGCAGCTCAACAAGTACGAGAAACTTGGTGTATGTCTCCCATCCCTGCCTTGCTACGCCCTGCAAATGACTGACTTGCGAATGACAGGACCGCCCGTGGAACGACCCCGGCCCGCGCCGCGGCCAGACTGAGGACTCGGAGGAGATTGCCGCCCGCCCCATCCTCCGGGCGATCATCCTCGACTTCACAGGCGTGGCGTATCTTGATGTCACGGCCACCCAGGCGCTCATTGATATTCGTAACCAGTTCAATCGCTATGCCGAGCCCGAGGTGGTCGAGTGGCACTTCACGGGCATCTCGAGCCGCTGGACCAAGCGAGCCCTCGTGGCGGGCGGGTTCGGGCCCGATCGGAAACGTGCCGGCGGCGCAGACGGCGAGAAGGGCGTCCCAGGCGGCCCGCTGATTGCTGTCGGGCGCGCGATCGATGACGGTGATGCTGCGGCCCCCGCGCCACGGGACGAGAGGCGGGACGAGAAGAGGGTCGACCTCGAGGCGGGCGAGATCTCACCCGTGTCGTCGGCGCGCGGCAGCGGTGGTCGGCTCGTGCCGCTGTACGGGATCAACCGGCCGTTCTTCCATGTGGACCTGGAGACGGCGCTCAAGGCGGCGGTCAAGAACCTCGAGGGGGATTCGTCCGAGTCGAATTAAGGGATGGTCGTTTTGGGTCGGGTAGCGTGTGGGACTTTGGCTTTCTCTTGGATTTGGGGGTTTTGTTTGCAAAAGATACCAGATGGCTTCGCGTTGTCGTCGTGCTGCTGAATTTAATCATCATCGTTTTGTTTCTGATCAAATTATGCGTCGTCCGTCCTGGTGTCTGTGGTTGTGCAAGCGTGACGTCGCCGTGTCGTCGAGGGAGGGACGGGACTTCATGGTTGGATGCTTGTGCCCGTGTCGCGTGTTGTGCCGTGGAGTGCCGTGTCGAGCCGTGCTGTATCTCGAACCTCGTCCATCGTGTCAATCCCACTCGTTCGGTCGGTCGGTCGGTCGGTCGCTCCGTCGCAAAAATGTCGTCGCCGTCGTCGTCAATCGCAAAAACTTCACTGGAACATGCAAGCAAGGGCCGTCATGGGCGACACCCAGTTTAAGAAGCATCGGCAACCGAAGGCCGCGGCCTTGCCGCCGCGAGCGCCGCCGATTGCCGGCAAACTGACAGGGTCAGGATGCACCGAGAGCCGGGCCACGAGCGGCTGTCGGTCGCCCCACATCGAGCCCGCCGTACCGGGCGCTCACCGAGTGCCGGCCGCCGCTGCACCAAGACAGGACCAAGGCCTGGATTTCGTAAAGGTTGACACATCGGGGGTGTTGACGCCATTTTCAAGGCATGGGAGAGGAGGGGAAGGTCAATTGTGCATGGGATTTTTCACCAGTGTTTAATGCATGGGGTTGAGGTCTTCTTCAAATGAGTTGGTAGGGCTGGGCGAGGGAGGGGAGGGGTTCAGCGGCTGGAGATGGTAACGCCATATGACTCGTGAGCTTATTCTGTCAAGAGAGTCTCATGAAGACTCATTGAAGAGACATGGAGCTCTGATTAAAGGAGGGTTTCGTCAACCTAGAGTACTGGATTCGACTGCCATCCCATTCCATACAGTTGCACCCCCCATGCTACATCTGCACGTACTATGTAGGGCGCATCTCCCGGACTTTGCACTCTTGTGGACCCGGCAAAAATCCGACACGAAACCATCAAAGACCATTTCCATCATATCCCCGACCCTGTCGATGGCCCCAACGTCCATGAACGTAAATAACCCAAATTACATAATATTCTCTGAGAAGGCAGCTTGGCCGAGTGGTCTAAGGCGGCGCATTTAAGCTTGACGTGATTGTTAGCTCTGCGCTCTCGAGAGAGGCGCGGGTTCGAACCCCGTAGCTGCCAATATCTTTACCTTTTTGCTGCACAGGGAGGGAGATGGTGATGGTGATGCGGGTGGTGTTTCTTTTTGGCGATGGGGTTCGAGGGAGGGGGTCGAGAAGATTTGTTGTCTTCTGTTTTGTTTACGGCACCCCTTTTCTTTTCTTGCTGGGTGTATGTCTTCGGCTTGTGGGAGACATGACACATAAGCTTCACGGGGTGGCGATTACGGCAGACATATCTTCCTACTGGCCTGAGCTTTCCAGGGGGGAAGAAGCAGGTGTGGGGGGAGGAGAGGAGGGAAAATGGATTTCGCCTGTGAAGGGGGACATAGGTCAACGCGGGGAGGCGGAGAGGTTGGAAGTGGGATGGTAGTGACGGGAGTAGGGAGACTCGATGCTCGAGGATGTGATCAATCGATTTCCGGGGTGTCTCTGGCAACATGTCATGGAGGACGGCATTCTGGTGTTTGTTTCCTTGGTTTCTCGGCAGCTCGATGAGATAGACACAACATTGAAGTGAGAAACTTCAAAACTGCAACTGATATTGGAGCGGCAAGCTCGGACTGGAGTTGGGGGAACAATCCCACGACATGTTATCAACAATGCCC
This sequence comes from Podospora conica, assembly GCA_030685255.1. Lineage (NCBI taxonomy): Eukaryota > Fungi > Ascomycota > Sordariomycetes > Sordariales > Podosporaceae > Podospora > Podospora conica. The sequence continues at coordinate 52,757 of MU839548.1, forward strand.
TGCTGGTCAAGTTCAAGATTGAAGGGGTGTTGGTTGTTGTTGAGACGGAAGCATCAGGACCCCCGTGTCAGGCAGCATGGCTTTGTGTTACCACATGGAGACTGTTGAGCTTTTTGTGATGGAAACACTCCATACGTCGAACCAGGCTTGCAATGTGGTGATACAAGCCAGCTGTGGTTGCGATTCGATGGCAGATCAGAGAGAAGGATCTGTGAAACCACGCCACAGCTCTGATACTGGTTAAACTCAGAGCAACAGCAGAGCCCCCGCGTCATGCCGCGGTGTCTCTTTTGTCCGTCCTCTTGATACCCAACCCATCATCTTTCCGGCAGGCAAGGGAAGGAGGAGAGCTTGCTGGTGGTGGTTCGAGAGACGCCGGTCAGGAATCAAAATCAGGAGGACTTGGACTCTTGGCCTATAAAACGGCCGGTCCGTCCAACTCTCTTTCTCACGTCCAAGACCACGAGTAGCTCTCCAAGCACTGCAGACCAACCTCAACTTCCAAACCCATCCTTCCCAACAACCCATCTTTGCCACCCCCAGCACCCAGTCCCATCCTCCAAAATGCCGTCCAAACACCCAGCCTTCTCCATCTCCTGCGAGCACACCGACGCCGCCTTCCTCTCGCAGCCCGTTCTCCGCGCCCTGCGCCCGTACCTCGATGCCTTCAACGCCAAGAACTATGCCGTCCTCCCGGACTTCCACACGCCCGACTTCGTCTTCGTCGGCCCCGCCGGTGAGGCCACGGCGGGCCGCGACGCCGCCCTCGCCGCCATGACGGCGGGCGTCGCCGTGTTCGCCGACTACCGCTGCGAGGTGCGCTCCCTGACGGGCGCGCCGACGGGCGAGGGCACGCTGCGGTTCGTGTCGACGGAGAAGCTGTTTGCGGACTTTGCTGGCGGCGAGGGGGAGCGGAAGTATACTGATTTGGCCGGGAGGGGGTGGGATGTGGTCGGGGAGGCGGCGTGGGTGTTTGATGTTGTGGAGGAGGAGGTCGGGGGGAAGGTGGAGTACAAGGTGAAGAGGACGCAGGTGTTTGCGGATTCGATGCCGATTTTGAAGGAGGCGGTTCTGAGGGGGGTGGTGTCGTTGGAGAGTTTGGTGGGTTAAGGGGAGCGTAATCAGTAGCTCTCGGCTGGAAGGAGTTGTTGGGGACGGTGCCTTCGGTGAGAGGTGAAAAGTCAGTTTGAACTTTGGATGGAATTCAAGTGATTAAGGGTCTGAAAAAGATGTCACGTTTTCAGTGAAATCCTAAACCTGCCAACTAAAAAAGAGCCAGCACCGGTCCAGTCTGTTACCGCTGTACTAGTATCATGCGATGGCATTTAGTCAATCATCGATATGGGTGGCCACTGGCGAGAGGATGGGTTCGTATTGGGGGATATATAGGAGCAAGGGGACAAACGGGATGGCACGGGGGCGTGGCAGGTTGAGTTTGATTGTATCGAGCCCTTGAATGTTGAAAAACTTGTTGTTGCCTTAGACAGGGCCTCCTCTCCAGGCTCTTTCTTTCTTTTCTGAATATATTCGTGATCCATCATCGGCCGACAAAAGTCCAAGGCAGCATTTCGCCGGCCTCCAGACCCGTAAATTCCACCCGCACCGTCTCCCCAGGCATCACATCAAACCCATTGTCGCTGACCGCAACCCCCTGCCTCTCCGAAAATAGAAACCCCTTGACCGGTTTCTCGGTCGAAACCTCGATAACCCCTTCCTCCACGGCCTCAACTCGCACACCCCGGTCCGACAGGTCGAGATACTTGATCGGAGCCGGCCACGACACATCGCTCCCGACCTTCTTCCCCTCAACCCACAGCGTCACCCAGATGACAAAATGCTCCTCAACCCCCTCCACCCTCTCCTCGACCACCACCTCCGTACACCCGTTCCCCCCAATCTTCACCTCATACTCGCTCTCCCTCAACATCCTCCCCGTCTCCACCCCCACAAACACCACCTTCACCGTCCCCCGACCCCCTTCCACTCTCGAGTTCACCACCCAGACATCAAAAACAACTTCTTTCATCCCCCTCGGATCAACATGCCCCGTATCCCTTTTCCACGTCCCATCCTTCCCCCTCGTCGTCCAGTCCCACACCCCCCTTGTCACCGCCACCGACACCGGCGCCAACGCCCTCTTCATCGTATACCACGCCGCCTTCCTCACCCCAAAGTAATCCACCACACTCCACGACGTCCCCGGCCACGCATCATTCGCCTGCCACACCAACACCCCACCACATCCCCTCTCCCCTCCGTCCCTCCCCCAGTTCCGCCGCCAGCTCTTATACGCCCACCCCAGCGCATCCGCCTGCATGACCTGACTGAGATGCACGAAACCCTCCAGATCCCTCCCCCCGAGGTCAAGCCGGAAGTTCTCTCCCAGGTACGCCAACACCCTCCTCGTATGCCCGACGGCCTTATTGTGGAAGTCAAGCGTCATGCTCCCCGGGTAGCGTTCCTTCGGGTTGGTGATGAACCGGTGGATGGTATCGACATGTGGAAGCGCGGACATCCCGAACTCACTCACGAACCGCCCGCCCATTTCTGGGAGGGCGTAGCGCTGGTACGGCACGGCAAGGCCGTTGTAGACGTCCCACTGGTGGATGTCGCCGATGGTCGGGTCCGTGACGAGGGTGGTGGAGTGTCCGTCGCCGAAGGGGGAGGAGGGGTGGTACGGCACCGAGGGGTGGTGGGTGGTGACGAGGGAGGGGAGGAGGTGTTCGTAGATGTATCGCGCGGGGAAGTTTGTGCGGAGCCAGGAGGCGGGGTCCTTGTCGGATGGGTCGTAGTTTAGGTGGGGGTAGCGCTCGGGGAGTTGGTAGTCCTCGTTGTTGCCGCACCAGAGGACGAGGGAGGGGTGTTGGCGGAGGCGGATGATGGCTTGGGTGGCTTCGGTGGTGATGGAGGACAGGAAGGAGGGGTAGGTTGGGTAGGAGGCGCACGCGAACATGAAGTCTTGCCAGACGAGGAGACCAAGGGCGTCGCAGGCGGCGTAGAATGATGGGTGCTCGTAAATGCCGCCGCCCCAGACGCGGATCATGGTTTGGTTGGAGGCGGCGAGGGTGGCGAGGAGGGTGGTGTAGGCTGAAGGGGTGAGGGAGGGGAAGAAGAGGGAGGCGGGGATCCAGTTGGAGCCGCCGCAGAAGATGGGGGTGCCATTGATGCTGAAGTAGAAGGACCGGCCGATTGAGTCGGGGGCTTGGATGAGTTCGGCTTTGCGGAAGCCGAGGGTTTGAGTGTGGGTGGCGGTGGTGACGTGGGAGGAGAGGACGGCGCGGATGCGGTAGAGAGTTTGAGGGCCGTAGTTGCGGGGGTACCATAGTGAGAGGCCACCTCCGCTCAGGGTGAAGTTAGTGGTTGTAAGATGGTTGGGGTCGCGAGATGGGTTTCGGAGAGGTTGGATGGAAGAGGTTTGCAGGACGTTGTCCTGGGCGTCCAGTAACTCGACGACGAGGTTGGCGTCGTCCAAGGAGCATACGGATTCAACTGAGACAGATATTTCTCCTGGCTCGCCACGAGAGATGTCGACTTCGTAATCCACCCTCATGCTCTCGATTCGACAGACATATGTCTCGATGCGAATGGGCTTCCACGGTCCACATGCCATCAAGATCGGACCCCAGTCCCAGCCCCAGTGATACTGCGCCTTTCTCACTGGCCCACGGCCGACTTCGGTCTGGTGCACAATGAAGTCGTGTTCGGGATGCTCCTTGACCAGTTGCAGGCCACGCTTACGGGCCGAGTCAAAGGTAATCTCGAGCGTGTTGACGGCATTGTCGGTTCTGTCTGTGGCCAGGTACTCGTTGACATTGACGCGGTGGGAGATGAACATGTTGTCGGCCTCCAGGATGACCTTGCCGTTGAGAAAGACCGTGGCAAAGGTGTCGAGACCTTCGAAAACGAGGTCCGCCGTAACTGTCTCTGTGGGAGTGGCGTCGAGGAAGTCTCTCGGGGTAGGAAACGTGGTGCGGTATTCCCATTTCTGGTCGCCGACCCATCTGACTTCCAGCTCGTTGAGGTCAACAAAGGGGTCCGGGATGACGCCGTGCCGCATGAGGTCGGTGTGTACCTCTCCGGGTACTGTTGCTGGACGCCATGGTGTGTCTGGTTCTGGTGAGTCCGAGGCGGGGGAGCAACGTAACTCCCAGTTGCTTGTCAAGTCGTGCGTCATGGTTGTTGTTTGAGGCAGCTTAAGAGGGGACTGGAAGATGTAAGGTGGAAGGGGGGACAGAAGGATGGTGTCTCCTGGTGGAAGCTCAAGAGATGCATGTGTCTTACTCCTCCAACTCCGCATCTTGTGGGTATGGGGACATCAAATCCCCGCTTTCAGACCTTAGACACCAATGGGGGTGATCCTCAGGAGCCCATTTGTGATCCAGTCTCGCTCTCTTCGTTCCTCGGTGCAATGTTACCGCGAAGGAAACTGGGGCTATAGATATTCAACATTCAACGATGGATCAACAGAACATCCAACTCCACGTGATTCGTTGATACGTCTGGTACTGCCTGTAGAGGCAACTGTGCTGTTCAACTTACAGTACCTTACGAGTGCCCCGAGATCGCCTTTGGCTGGTACAGCTCCTCGAGGTACTTGGTCTCCTCATCCGTCAACACCTTACCCCGAGCCGAGATGGCCTCCTCCAGCCTCTCGACGCTGCTGAACCCAATAATGGGACTCGTCACCCTCTTGTTGATCCACGCCAGCGCCACATGCGATATCTGTCTCCTGTCAGCAACTTCCCACAGCCTCTTCACCCAGAACGGAAAACCTACCGGCCACTCATGCTTGTCCGCCAGCTCGACCACCCTCTTCACAATCGTCAAGTCCGGCTCCACCGTCCCATGAGCCCCCTCGGCCTCCCCCTTACTCCTCACCGTCTTCCCCGCCTCCTCCGGCCGCCTCGCCAGATGCCCCCGGCACAGCGGCGCCCACGGAATGATACCCACCCCGGTATCATCACAGAACCTATTCATCTCCCTCTCCTCCTCCCTGTACAAGAGGTTGTAGTGGTTCTGCATGCTCACAAACTTCGTCCACCCATTCCTCTCCGCGCAAAACTGCATCCGCGCAAACTGCGTCGCCCACATGCTGCTCGCCCCGATGTACCGCACCTTGCCCGCCAGCACCAAATCATGCAGCGCCCGCATCGTCTCCTCCACCGGCGTCTCCGGGTCCCACCGGTGCACCTGCAGCAGGTCAATGTAGCCCGTCCCCAGCCTCTTGAGCGACGCCTCGACCTGGTTGAAGATGGCCGCGCGCGACAGCCCAAAGTTGTTGACGTAGTCCTTGCTGGCGGCCACCTGGTCGCGGTACAGCACGGCGCGCACCTCGGGCGTCTCGCCCACGGGGAAGTTGCACTTGGTCAGGATCACGACCTTGTGCCGCGGGATGTTGTAGTGCGTGAGGGCCTTGCCGACGATGAGCTCCGAGGCGCCGTTGGAGTAGACGTTGGCCGTGTCCCACGTGTTGAGGCCGCGGTCGTAGGCCGCTTTAAGGAGGGGCAGGGCTTCCTCCTCGCCGATGGCCCTGGGGGGGGTGTTAGTGGCGGGATGGGGAGGGGGAAGAAGGGTTGGGTTTTACCAGTTCAGGGTGCGCGGGTCGCCGAAGCTCATGCAGCCAAAGATGGGGACCGAGACGGTGAGGCCGCTTTTGCCGAGGCGGCGATACTCGCACTTTGAGTTCTCGACGGACTGTCGGAGGCTGAGGGGGACTTCGTTTGCCATGGTGAATGGGAGGCGGGGGGGAGCTGTGTCTGGTCTTGGTGAGGATGATGTTGGTACAAGAGGTTGACCTCGGAAAGATGTTGCTCAGGAAAAGAAGTGTCAGTACATGTATCAGGGGAACGGAGGACAGTGATGAAGATAGACGGCCCAGCCCAAGCACACCATCGACCTCGTCTCGCCCGAACGGCTTCGCATGCTTGCTGTACCCTACCCCGCAGCGGGGATCGTGTGTGGTTTGTGGGAACCTCGACCAAGGCGAAGTAACGTCATTCACGTCAGAGGCGAGCATGGAGATGCGTGGTTGGCTGGCTGGGCGGTGGTGCAAGCTGCACTCTGTTGTCGAGACGGACTGGCGATGGAACGACGGGCCGGAGGTGGCGACGTTGCCGCCGTAAACCCCGACAGATACCGAGCCCCCAGTGGCCCCCTCCCCCGGTAGTCACCGCCTTCATGATGCGCGCAAAATGGTAGAATCACATCCGTCAACTGGGAGAGTAAAGGAAGACAAAAACCCGCTATTGTTCGGATCTAGAACAAAGTATGTACACCCCAACTCCTCTCTATGCCCATTCCACTGCCCTTCTTCGCAGCCTGCTTATTCCAAGTCCCAACGACATTCCCAACTCCTGATGCAAAGGAAACGGAGGATATCGACCAAGACCATTATGCCTTGATTAGAAGAAGAGATGATCTGTGCCAGCTGACTCGGATCGGCCGAGTCTTCCCTCAGACGCCTTCTGCGGCCGGACTGTCGACAATATCCCCTCCCATCTCACTAGAGCCCCTTGAACAAAGAAAATTAGCCTACCTCCCATAGCATAAAAGCCAGGTACTTCAACTTCCCTCACCAAGCAGACGCGCGACGAGGACGTAGAAAAAGACGAGGCTGCCAAAGATAAACAGCTTGTTGCGGAAAACCCACCCTTGTCCAGCATCCCTCTGCTGGATGACGGCGTCCACAACGGCGTGTGTTTGGTGCCCGCTGCCTGCGGCCGTGATGCCGAGCTGGGGTCCGCACGACGAGGCGCCGGCGTCTGGCTTGGTTCCGGTGACGAGGTCGACCTTGTGCTCCTTCATCCACTTCCAGTTCTCCAGGTCCACCTCGGGCCACTCCGCCTTGAACTTGGCACCACCATCACCAGCCCGGACGTTTCCCTTGCCGGCGTTGGTGATGGGGCCCTTGTTCGATCCGCCGCCTGTCGAGTTCCACCAGCGGGAGCGAGCGGCGTAGACCTTGCGCTCGGCCTCGGTGGCCGAGACGGAGCCCGTCGTCATCTCGTCCGACGTCATGAAGGAGAGGAGGCCGATGAGGATGGTCGAGACCTCCCAAGCTGGGTTGAAGGACCGGGGGTGGAAGTCCGAGATGGAGAGACATAACCGGCTGGACGGCTGGAACCGGCCCGAGGGGGTATGCATGCGGATGGCCGGGGGGGCAAACGGGTAGTTGGCGGGGAAGATCAACGTCCCCCAGTACTGTCCTCCATGGTAGGGTGTGTTTTCGGGGCCCGTGATGATGTAATGCCACTCGAGGATATTACTTTCGGACGGGTGCGCTGTGATGTACGGAGGAGGGTTCTCGGTGATGGACTTGTATTCGCGCGTCAACTGGAGATGGTCATGTCAGCAACTGTCTTCAGGAGAAGGGGTCCGAATGGGGATGGGATGCGTACGCGCTTCTGGGCGGCACGGGTGGCCATCGAGAGCGGTCAGTCGAGGCTAGACGGGTCCAGGTTCCAGGGTGCGAGATAAATGAGGCCGTCGCAAACGAACGAAGACGGCAGGCCAGAAAGTCGTCGCGGATGGGTGCGTGTCCGAATGGTTCCAAACGAAACCAAGTTTGGGGATGCGACGTGGTCGAAATGTGTGTGGTGTTGAAAGATGGACTGGCCCAGTTGAGGAGGTAGAGAAAGTGGTTGGTGTTGGAAAAGGTTTTGTAGGAGGAGGAGGAAGAGGAAGATGGAAGGCTGACGACAAAGAAGCCGACCAAGTTAGTTACAGGTGGTCTGCCAACAAGTGACGGGATGGCAACTGCAGGACGTGTTACGCAGTACGAGGCACGTCGGAGAGTCATGTGCCCGACCTCGAGCCGACCCACTTTGCCCCAATTGATCGATTCCCCACCTCACACCTGGGCCGGGCTCGCACCCAAACCCAATGCAACAGTGAACAGGCGACCCCACAGTGCTCCCACTTCAGCTCAGCCCTGCTCAAGCTTCTGCTGCAGTGTGCATCGCAGCTGAAGCTTTGGGTTTCAGCGGTGCATCAACACCAACGTCCCCCGCACCACGACACCGCGAGAGACACCACCCATGGCCGGCCCCCTCGAGCCAGGCAACAGAAATGTGAGCCTCTAGCTATCTGACAAGGCCCAAGGCGCAATGAGCGCCCCAAACAGCCTCTGACGCCGATCCTCTGCCCCAGGTTGTCGACCCATCACCACCAGTTCAGGCCTCCAGGACAGTGGTATGCCTCCTCTCCATGACCCCTCTCCTCTTCTTCAACCCCTCTTGCTGACCCTACTCTGCCCCAGCTTGACAATGCCCTCACCCCCGTTACCATCAACCGCGTCGAGATCAACGGCGCCTTCCGCACCCGAAGGAGCTACCTCGACCCCGTCTTCAAGCCCCTCGTCGACGATGGCCCCATCCCCACCACCACCACCATAGGCGACGTCGTCGACCGCATCAACGTCGCCTCCGAGAAGCTCGCCAGCCTCGGCGTCTTCAAAGAAGACATCCGCGTCTCCATCGCCCAGGCCCTCGACAACCCCCACCCCACCGCCGAATCCCTCAACCTCATCTTCAACGTCCAAGAAAAGGGCCTCCTCGTCCTCTCCGCCGGCACCTCGGTGGGCAACACCGAAGGCTCAGCCGTCACTCACCTCCAGCTCCGCAACATCCTCGGCGGCTCGGAAACCCTCACCCTCGACGCCAGCACCGGCACCCGCACGCGCGCCGCCTACCAAGCCGCCCTCTCCACCCCCGTCCTCAACAACCCCGCCCTCCGCCTCTCCCTCGAAGGCACCCGCTCCTCCATCCACAAGCCCTGGGCCTCGCACACGGAGAACCTCACCTCGGGCATCCTCCGCCTCGCCCTCGACAAGACGCACACCCTCTCCCTCTCCACCACGCACCGCCAAATCACCTCCCTCGCCGCCACCGCCTCCCCCGCCGTCCGCTCCGAAGCCGGCGACTCCCTCAAGACCTCCCTCTCCCACACCTTCACCCGCGACCGCCGCACCGGCCCCTTCCCCTTCATCCCCTCGCGCGGCTACCTCATCCGCACCATCAGCGAGCTCGCCGGCTGGGGCCCGCTCCAAGGCGACGTCTCGTTCGCCAAGTCTGAAGTCGAGCTCGCAGCCGTCGCCCCCCTCGGCCCCCCCGGCGTCACCGTAGGCGGGTCCTTCCGCGCCGGCGCGCTCCTCCCGCTCCCCTTCGGGTACGCGCTCAGCGGTCCCACCAGGCCGAGCCGCATCAGCGACCGGTTCCAGCTCGGCGGGCCGACGGACGTGCGGGTGTTTCAGCTCGGCGGGCTGGGGCCGCACGACGGGAAGGACGCGGTCGGCGGCGACGTGTACGCGGCGGCGGGGGTGAATGTGATGGTGCCGCTGCCGCGGGTGGGGGCGGAGTCGCCGTTGAGGATGCAGGCGTTTGTGAGCGCGGGGAGGTTGGTGGCGCTGAGGAGCTCGAGGTGGAAGGGGAGGGGAGGGCTCGCGGGGGCGGTGGAGGAGGTGGTGGGTGGGGGGCTGCCGAGCATGGCGGCGGGCGTGGGGCTGGTGTATGCGCATCCGATTGGGAGGTTTGAGTTGAACTTTGGGTTGCCGTTGGTGGTGAGGAGGGGGGAGGAGGGGAGGAAGGGGTTGCAGTTGGGGGTGGGCATTACATTTATGTAGAATGGGGGGTGTTCTCGGAAAGGACCAGAGGCATTTGGGAACCTCTCCTCTCACCAAGAACCACGAGTCACCTCAGACCCTCTGAGGGAGGGTGGCTAAGTGGTATACTTTGAGCTGTTCGACCATGGTGCCTGATTCTGGCGTTGGAAGCAATGCTTCCCCGGGAGTGGAGCGCCCAACAGCCAGTCCAGATGATAGGCGGTTTGTTCCCTCTTTTGGGGTCTGCAAGACCAAAGTGATTCTATACTATCTACAACTGGAGGTCTGGACAATCGCCTTCCAACCGTTCAGGTGTCAGAAGTAATGCCACCTTATACCTCGGTAGATCAAGCTGAAGCCACACGCCAGAACTTTTGGTTATTTATGTTCCACCTTGCATCACTTTAGGCACCCACATACGCCTCTATGCCCGTCTCGATTGTACATTGCCTTGCATCTCACCAACGGCAACTCAAGTGAGGGATGTCACCACCATCACAGGCAAGCAACACACCACCAAATTAAAGCCGGTCTCAAGTTTCAACAAGTCTTGATCTCATCTTGTCTATGTCTCCTGGAGGTACATACGTACAGTCCACACACATCTATCGTCATAAATGTCCCACACACGACGCCTCCCCCGTCCGTCTATGTACAATCCCATCCTCCATCCTCGACGTTGTCATCCAATGCTGAGCTGAAATCCAAGCGCGGTAAAAAAAAAAAAAAAAGCCATGCATTAAGTACTAAAGCGCGCGCGGCGAGGCACTGGCTGGCTCGCTGGCTTCTTCGAATGGGTGGTGACGGGTGATGGCATCTATCTACATTGAAAAAAAAAAGAGACCCTGAAAGTTTTAAAAGAGGAAATGTACAGAGTAGTACCAAAGGTTTATGAGAAGACAGAAAAAGGAATGTAATGCTTGAGCGGGCGTTTCATGTAAAAAGTATCCAGGTGTGTGTGTGTGTGTGGTGGCCGTGAGGGGCATGCAATGACAGAAAAAAAGAGCGGAGAGTTGGTGGCTGCTCTACGCGTTCTTCTTGGCGGCAGCGACCTTCTTCTTGCCGCCGAGCTTGTTCTTGGGCACGCGGACGATCCAGTAGACCAAGAGGGCGGCGGCGATGTTGAAGATGACGAAGACCCAGAGGATTCTAAAGGGCGGTTAGTATGGATGAAACTGTGGGGGTTAAAGTTTGAGGAAACATACCCAAAGTCGCGCCACCTGTCAGCGTAATTTGCCTTGGCACCCGCGAGGAACACATTCGTGTTGGCAATGGGGCAGAACTCGCACTCCAGCGTGGCGAGCGGGTCCTTCAGGTAACCGCCGGCGGCCTGCATGTACGGCCCCATGTACTCCCTGCACGTCGCGTTGGCGGCGGGCACGAAGCGGAGGTACTCGTTGGCGGCGCAGACGACGTCCGTGTTGGCGACCGCCGTCGAGAGCATGGCGCTGGCGAGGTAGGTGAAGGGGCTGACGCGGTACATGAAGATCCAGAAGCGCGGGAGCGTGTCGGGGTTGGCGAGGACACCGCAGAAGATGAGGCAGAGGGTGAAAAGCAGGTTGGCAATGTTGCCACCGGCCTCGGCGGTCTCGAAGCCGGCAATCATGAGGTCCGTAAAGGTCGAGGTGAAGAGGAGGAAGACAACGAGGAGCAGCAACATGAGGCCACCGCGCTCGGCGACCTGGTCCGCGGCCACGGCGTTGTTTTGAAGCCCGACGGGGTAGTACCAGCACACGTACATGAGCACCGCCATGAGCGTGTTCCAGGGGAGCTCGACGATGATCTGCGACAGCATGAACACCTTCCAGCCGTAGACCTTGGACGGGCGCTCGCGGACCTCATAGAGGGAGCGCTGGATGACGAAATGCGGCATGGTCTGCTGCACGAGCTGGCCGAAGACGGTGAAGATGTTGAAGATGGCAAACATTTGGTTCTGGAGACCCTGGATCGAGTTGGGAGCGTCCCAGAAGACGAATCCGATGAAGAGGGCGACGAGAACGCAGAGGGCGGCCTTGGAGTAGATGTAGGACGGGGTGCGCCAGTACTGCGAAAAGACACGGCTGGTGACCTCGTAAAGCTGCTTGTGGAACGGCGCGGCGAACTCGCGGTAGCTTCCGTCGTCGATGGCCGCGGCATTCTCCTTGGGGTTGGCGGCCAGGGTCTGGAGCTCCTCCTTGACGCTGGCATACTCGGGGCTCTGACGCCAGGCGGCGGGCCAATCAACCTTGGAATGGGTGCCGGGGGCAGCACCGATGACCTCCAGCATCCACTCGGCGGGGTTGGCCTCAGTCGGGCAGGTGACGCCGCTGGTGCGCTCAAAGTACGAGGTCATAATGTTGGAGTTCTTGCCAATGTCGCCAAAGTACACAGTCTTGCCACCCTTGGCGAGGAAGAGCAGGCGATCGAAGCGCTGGAAGAGCATGGCCGAGGGCTGATGGATGGTGCAGAGAATGGCTTGGCCGCTCTTGGTCAGCTTCTCGAGGAGATCCATGATGGCCCACGAGGTCTGGCTGTCAAGACCGGAAGTCGGCTCGTCGACGAACAGGAGGAGAGGGGGCTTGGCCGCGAGTTCGACACCGATGGTGAGACGCTTGCGCTGCTCGACGTTGAGGCCCTCACCGGGCACACCGATAACGGCGCCGGCGTACTCCTCCATCTCGAGAAGGCGAATAACCTCGTCGACGTAGGCCAGCTTCTCCTCGCGGGGAACATGGTCGGGTTGGCGGAGAAGAGCGCTGAATTCGAGGGCCTCGCGGACGGTTGTGGTTTGGAGATGGAGATCCTGCTGTTGAACGTAGCCAGTCTTGCGTTGGAAGGAAGCGTCTCTGGGATGACCATCGACGAGCATGTCGCCGGTGATGACACCCATCGAGGTACGGTCAGCAAGGCAGTCCAGGAGCGTGGTCTTTCCGGCACCCGAGACACCCATCAGGGCGGTCAAGGTGCCAGGCTTCACCCAGCCGTCGACGTGGTCCAGAATTTGGCGAGTCTCCTTCTTGATCTTGACCTCGTAGCAGACATCGCTCCAGTGGAAGGTGCTGGTCTGCGCCTGAATGTTGCCGCCCTCCTTGTCGGAACCACTGCCGTCCTCACGGGCAGCAATCTTGGTGACAATTCCAGCGACGGGGCGGCCTCCGGATTCGGCATCATCCTTGCTCTCCTTGAAAACGGCGGGCTTGTGGCCGCGGCGGAAGACGAGGACCTCGCCCTTGCTCTTCTTGGCGGCGACGTTCTCGGCCGAGTACATGTAGCAGGCAAGGAAGAAGGCCAGGAAGGCCAAAACGAGGCCGAAGTTGCGCCACTTGTGCGTGTTGGAGTATCGGAAGCCCGACTCGAGGTAGTCGTCGCCGAGCACGTAGCTCAGTCCGGGAACGGATCCGATCGAGGAGCACACCTTGTTGAGCGCGCCCACGTCGGCGTAGACGGGGATCTCGGGGCTGGGGACGAAGGCGGTGCAGACGAACTCGCGGTTGTGGAACTCGTTGACCATGAGGGCCTCGAAGGCATAGGCGAGCGGGTCGATGTAGTTAATCCAGCGGCACCATGGCAGCATGTAGTCGATCGGGATGGCGAAACCGGTAAAGATGACGAGGGCCAGAATGATGATGGCGGCGGGCACCATGGCTTGCGAGAGGGTACGCGAGGCGCTTCCCATGGTTCGGAACATCATCGACATGGTCAGGACCGTGGTGAATGAGATGAGCAGGAAGAAGAAGAAGGCGCCCGGCTCGCGTCGCAGGCCGGTCATGAAGTACAGGGTAATGTTGAAGACGATGCAGTTGGCGATCTTGTAGGGCAAGTCGCAAATCATGGAGGCGACGGCTTCGGCAGCTGGATGGTAGAGGGCGTAGCGGTCGTGCTTCTCGACGATGGGTCGTTGCGCGTACAGGGTCAGGATTTCGAGGGCGCTGGCGAAGGCGTTCATGAGGCAGGCGAAGAAGATCAGGGCACCTCTCTGGAAGAAGCTACCGGTGGTGGGCTGGAGGTTGTAGAAGACACTGGAGATGATCAGGCACATGATCAAGTTACCGATCAGCGCACCGATGGTGAAGCTGGGGTCGCCCATCAGGCGTCTCCAGCCACGCCAGAGACAGAGCTTGGTCTGCTGGGCAAACGAGAGGGTGAAGGGAGACTTGGCGCGCTGTCCCTTGGCCTGCTGCGCCTTCTTGGAGGCGCGGAAGGCCTCGGCGTCAGGACCGTTGAAGGGGTGCGACGCCTTGTACTCCTCAATCTCGGCCTGCAGCGCCGTGTAGTTGGGGCTGTTCTTCCACGCCGCGGCAAACTCGTCGGGGGTGCGGGGCGCCCTGCCCTCGAAGCCGGGGCGGACGTGGCGCTCGGCAGGGCTCGTCATGGACGTCAGGAAGTCGGGCGTGGTCGCGCGGGCGGGGCAGTCGAATCCGAGGTTGACAAAGTACTGCTTGGCCTCATCGGCGCGGCCGAAGAAGATCTGCCTCCCCTCGTAGAGCACGGCGACCTTGTCAAAGAGGTCGTATGCGCTCTGCGGGGACTGGTAGATGGACACGACGGCGGTGCTGCCGAAGAGCTCCGTCTGGAGACGGAGCGTCTTGACGAACTCGAGGGCGTTGGCGCTGTCCAGACCTCTGGTGCTGTTGTCCCAGCACTGCAGGGGCGCTCCAGAGAGAGTGGCCTCGGCAATGGTGACGCGCTTCCGCTCACCACCCGACACGCCGCGGATGTACTCGTTGCCGACCTGGGTGTTGACGGTGTGGCTGATGCCGAACATGGCCATGACAACGTCCCGGATGTGGTTGGAGAAGGCGCTCTTCTTGAGACCCTCGGGCATCGATCGGGGCGCACGGGCGCGAGCAGCAAAGGTAAGCGTGTCGCCGACCGAGAGCTGGGGGAAATGGGTGTCGACCTCGGCCGTGTAGATGGCCTCGCCACGATGGGCCGTGTGCATCTCCTTGGCCGTCATGCCTAGTCCACTGTTAGCTAAAATCCCCAAAAACGGAGGGTCGGGCAGAGGGAGACGCACCTTGGTAGTTGAAATACGACTCGTCATCAATAAAGATGCCGTTGTAGTCACCAGCAATCGTCTTGAGCAGCGTGCTGCAGCCGGAACCCGGGGGGCCCAGGACCACGAGCATCTCGCCCTTGCGGACAACGCCGTCAAAGTCGCGAAGAATGTCGATGCGGCGCTTGGCGTTGCCAAACATGCCGCGGACGGCACCGACGACCTCGAGCCAGACGTTGAGAATGTCCTTTTGGTAGTCGGTGGGCGAGCCGAAGCCAAACACATTGAGGTGCTGGTAGGCGACGCCGGCGGTGCGGAAGCTGTGGCCCTCTCCGGCGACCATCTCGGCGACCGTCTTGGCCCAGGCCATGGCGCTGAACTTGGGGCCATTGGGGTTCAGGGGCGAGTCCTCGTCGGCGGAAGCGATGTCGAAGATGCTCCGGGAGCCGGGGCGGTCGTCGCCGGCGGCATGCGACTGCTCGGTATACTTGCGGGCAAGAGCATGGATCATGCTGTTGCGACGCTCGATCTCGATCTCCTCGTCATCCTCCTCGCTCTCGGCACCCGTGGCCGTGGCCTTTTCCTCGTGGTGTGGTCCATCGCCCTCGCCGACCTCGGTGGTGGAGGTGGCGCGCGTCCTGCTCCCGCCCTCGTGGCGGGCGGGCGAAGAGCCCTCGCCGAGGGATGCCGAGTTGTTGTCGACATTCTCGCGTGTTGTCTGTCGCGCCAGTGCTGGGAGTCCGGCGCTCTGGGACGTGGGGTCGTTGTTCCCGGAGGAACCAGCGCCTGTGAGCGACATGGCTCAGGTCAGGTCGCGGTACGCTACACGGAGCTTCCCGTCGCTGTCAATGCCGTCTGTCGTGGGTGGTCTGACTGTGCTGTGGGTGGCGTATGGGCTGCCGTGGCACCCTCGAATTAGGATTATTGGACGACCGACGTCGGGTATCGCAGACAACGAGCCGGGTTCGGGTTGAGACACAACACAACCTGGAGTACTTTTAAAACAACCCAGGGCAAGCAGGGCGAAAGAGCGGCAGCGAGCTTCACGGGGAAGCAAACGCGGGAGGGGAAGGTGGTGGAAGAGAAGAAAATGGAAATGGGAAAAAAGGGCGAGGCAGATAAGTGCACGCCTCGATCCTTTTGGGGAGTAGGGTCGAAACAGAGGCCGGGGACTTTTGGATCCCCCGAGGGGGGCGCGCCTCGGACGGATAGGGCGCCGTGCCGGCGCAAACCCGTCGCCTCGTCGCACCTGGGCCACTGACAGACAGACAGTTCCCCAGTGCGCTCCACCATTTTCAGGGCGGGGGGGGCTGTACAGCCAGCAGTGGGACAGTGGTCCCGCCCATATCTCCGAGTACGCGGGAAACGTGGGCGGCGTCGTGGCTGTTTGCCTCGGATACGCGTATTCAGCCCAGCAGTATCCGTACGGAGTACTTTGTACCTGGTCGATGCGGACCGGTTTTGCATGTCAACGATCGATCATCCCCCGCGGGTTTCAATGACATCTGCCGCCTGGTGTTTCTCCATTCCACGTTTGTTTCTCCCCAACCTATAGCGGCTTGTCACCCTCATGTTGGAACTTGAGTCTTGACGCACTCTGCATGGAAGTCCTGTACGTGTGTTCCCCCTCGGTGTCCTGTACGTGTATCCGCCGTCAAAATCTGGCCAGGTGCGGAGCCGCGACAGAGTCAAGATCCATTCCATTTCATCCTGGGAGATGATCCCCCACCATTTTTCTGTCCACTTCCACTCCAATACCTTATTCTCTCCTCGTCCCATCTTCTCTCCTCTCTCCTCTCTCCTCATGCTTCTCCAGATCCAATTGACATTGCTCAATGCCCGGCAGAGACACGGCACCCTTCAGTTCCAACTTCCCCGAACCAAAACCACGGGCACATGCTGATGATTGTTTTGACGCGCCCGAGAAAACAATCGACCCCACCGTCATCTCTTCGCCGCGGTCCTTTTGGAGCAGCTTGAGTGCTTGGCTCCTTGGCTCCTTGGCATGCTGAGCGCCCGGTGCTCGCCACACTGTTCTCTGGATGATGCGAAACCGAGCCGAGGGAACCTGGGAACTTTGGGGACTTGGCCCAGGCCTGGCCAATGGGAACGGCCCCAGAACCCCTTCTCCCCCTTCCCGGATTGAACGCCATCCGAAGCGAGACGATCCCGCTATCCCGGTTTTGGTGGGGGGCCGGCGCCCGGGTGTGTTCTGTGTGTGTTCGCATCATCGTCTTTTTCGGGGTCGAATCTGATTCATTGTGAGTTCCCGGCCGACGATTCCCAACCCCACCGCCACCACCCACCAATGTGCCGAGTGTGCCATCTTTTGGCCTGCATCTTGCGACATTCCGTCGCCTTCCATGGCCCCGTCATCCCGCAACTCCGGACCTTCTGCCGTGACCCCCTCCTCCCCTCGGCCGCGGGGCTCGATCTTGCGCCGGGGGTTGCGATCGGAGACATTTGCGATCTGTGTGAGTCTGTGAGATGGGACGAGAATACTTCAATACGCGGGTCAGATCCATCATCCGAAGGAGGGGTCCGGGGGCACAGGCCACAGATGCTGACTGCTCGAGCACGAACCCGAATACGTTCACCCCCCCTTTTCTTCCAACAGCCAATTTCCAACCTTCGATACCGAGATATCCCGCAATTCCCTCTCCCCGGTCTTTGACCTCTCTTAAAACCGACGGGTAAGCGCCAAGGGCGCAAACTCTGTGACTTCAACTTTGTCTACCTCGGACAACCTCTCAGCACCGTCGAATGCTTCATCCTTTTGATCCCTCAACTCAACCTGCGAGCCTCTTGAATGCGTCTGATTCCCGTCATTGGTTGGGACGGGCTGGCTGAGATATGCCCAGCATCTGACTGCATCGCTTATTCCTGCTTGGTTCTCGGACAGCATTCAAGTCGCCAAGCAATACGGATACCCTAACACGGAAGACAATACTCAAACTCACGGCTTTGCTTCACCACGTCTTGCTTCTGTCAAAAGTGCATGCAAGCCCAAATGCCCCATTCGCTGTCACAGCAGCAACCCGTCCTCTCATCCATCACACACATATTTGGCCCGTCGTATATGCTGGCTCTGCAAACAACCTTGACACCTTTACGCGTAACATGACAATGCGCTGTGCTGTGGAAATGGAGGCTGCGGAGATGGCGGGCCAAACTGCAAGCTGGTGGTATAAATTCAGGGGTTGTCAACAATACGAATACGGAATGCCGCCCCAAACAAGTCAACCGAATCTGGCATGCGAGCAGCAGCGAGTGGAAGTTTTAAAGTGCGAGAGCCCCGAGTCCTTTGAGTGCAGTGGCCATTCAAGTTACACAAGATCCTACTAACTTGATATAACCTTCAATTCGTCAGTCGGATCTGCTACATTACTTACTATATAGTCGTATGAAGAACCCCGAGTCCGTGTCCAGAATTCCCCCATTGTACTCCGGCTCAGTATTAACTTTATTTTCCTCATATCAACCCGCAATAAGAACTGCATCTGGCGGTTAGAACACTGCAGACTAGGGTGTGGTTAACAATTAAAAACATGGTGTATGACTCCAACATGGATTGACATCACCTTTCGTCCTTGCACCAGCTCTCAAGATCTCAACACACACCTTGGGTGGATGAGATGGGAACATCATGATGGCCACAGAGCCTCGCTTCTGACCGAGGTGGTCACCACAAGCCCCAGACCCGCAGCTCATGATTCATCTGGAAAGTCTGGACGAGAAGCTTATCTGCACGAGGGACGTGGGAGGCAGGGGTTCGGATGGTACTGCTCCTTCCATTTAGGATTCCACTGTGAGATGTTCCTTCCTTGTCTTCCTTCATCTCCTCCGCCCTCCGGGGGGGGGGGGGGGGGGGTCGACCTTTAGTCACAAAATTTCCACCAAAACAAAAAATTCCAAAAACCCCTTTAACCACCCTGAGCCTTTGAACAAAAAACCCAACCAAATAATTTT
>MU839549.1:0-67680 GCA_030685255.1 Podospora conica
TCTTATCTCGGACCCACTTTAGTGGACCCACTTTTCTTCACCGCCTACCTTTTGCCTCCGTCTCCGTACTCTGCTTCCAAGTACGGCTTTTGAGAAACTAAGTAAAACAAAATATAAGCCAGTAAAAACAAGCCGTATGTAGTATATATATTAAATATTAAATGAAGATTAACTTACGTTTCTTTTATATAGCTTCTAACTTCTTATCTTAGGCGGCATAAGGATATATAATATTATTATACATAGAGTATTTTAAAGAAACCAAAGTAGGTACTATATCGGTTTACTTCCTATTATAACTATTAATAGAATTTAGCTAGCTAGTAAATAAAATTAATTCAAGGACTAATAGTTTAATAACTTACCTAGTATATTAAAGAAGGACTTATCTATCCTTAGTAGGATCGACTAGTAGTAGCGTTTTTATAAAGAGGCTTTCCGTAAAAATATAAGCCGAAGAGTCGAACTAAGAATCCAGTTTATTAGACTTGGAAGTTTAGAAGTCCTGTTTACTACTACTAACATTAGTAATAATAATTACTAGCTAGGCGGAGGTAGGAGGGAGGTTAGCGTTAGAATTATTACCGGAGTCGATAAAAGAGAAAAGTATAAATAAATGAAGAAAAAAGAAGAAGATAAAAAAGAAGAAGAATCGGAGTTATATATGTAAATAATATAATAGATAGTATTAATTATATAGTATATATAGCGTATATAGTATCATTGGCTTGTATAAAAAACTAGAGTAGAAAAGATATTTAGATTTAAGGATAAAAGAATCTTTAATATATAAAAAGACAAGAAGTAGGCTTTCTACGAGAATAAACTAAGGGGTACGATCCCCGATCGGCTATATTAGAAATATAACTCTTTGGAAATACTGAATAAAGCCTTAAACGAGATATAAGCATCTTAATATAGTCGGACCTAATTTACTTAGCTATAAAGAAGTACTAACCCCCCGGAAACACCGTATTTAACTGAAAACGAGATTCAATATACTTAACAAAGCCGGATTTAATTTAATTAGCTGTGAAAAAGATGTAATCTATCGGAAACACTAAATGTAATTGTAAACGAGATGTAACCTACTTAATAATGCCGGACCTAGTTTAGTTAGCTGTAAGGAAGATATAATCTATTGCAGACGCCGAATATAACCGTAAACGAGATATAACATACTTAATAAAACCGAATCTAATTTAATTAGCCGTAAAGAAGGCGTACCCTTCGTAATAAAGCCGGATCTATTTTAATTAGCCCTAAGAAAGATGTAGCCCTTTGGAATCTGTATATAAAACCGTAAACGAGATATAACCTTTATAATAAAGCTGGGTCTATTTAAATTAACCGTAAGGAAGATGTAACGTATTTATTAAAGCCGGATCTAATTTAAATAGCTGTAAAGAAGATCTAAAACTTCGGAAACACCTAATAAAACTATAAACGAGATGTAACCTCCTAATAAAGCCGGATCTAATTTAACTAGCTGTAAAGAATATATAACCCTTCGGATACTCCAGATATAACTGTAAAAGAGATATATTCTTCTTAATAACCCGGTATCTAATTTAAATAGCTGTAATAAGCATATTACCCCTCGGAACCGCCGAATATAGCCGTAAATAAGGTTTACAGTAACCCTTCGGCAATGGCTTATCTAAAGCCGTAGAATACAATATATCTTAAGTTAGTAAAGAACTAATCTCTAAGGTCCAACTTACTATATAGTAGAGCTCCTCGCCTTCTTAAGCTCCTAATCCCTTTTTTTCTTTATCAGCATCCCTCTATAAAAAGTACTTATAGTATAGCATCCTCCCTAGGGCTATATTAATAGTAAACTTAAGCTGGAAATATATAGCTATTCGGTAGTATAATACTACCCGATTTAACACCCCCCTCCCCCCCTGATCCGACCTAATCCGAACCTTTAACTATTAAGTAATATCGCCTTTTAGCGACAGCTTTCTTAAAATAGTATAGCTTTTTCTTTTACCTTAATTATTAATTTTATCTTATTTACTAATTAAATATCTTATAGTTAAATACCTCGATTTCTAGGTTTAATATAGTACTATTTAGCGATAGCTTTTAGGAGTCTTAGTAAGTTAACTTTCTCAAAACTTACTGTCGAATTAATATAATTCTATACTAACTTATATTCTTCTAGGAGAATAGAGGTAGATTTACAATATTCTTTTTAGGGGTTTGAAAGGAGAGAGTTGGATTACATGTATTTATTTCGACTAGTACTAGGCCTTAACTATTATAATTACATAGATATAAAGATATAACTACCTAACTAGTTATTATCTCATTTATAAGTATAGTTACGTTTTTATTTATTCTCAAAAAATAGATATTCTTCTCTAATTACTCGACTACGCCTTTTAAAGAAATAAAATAACTTCCCTTCGAATTAAGTTTTAA
Source organism: Podospora conica (assembly GCA_030685255.1). Taxonomy (NCBI): domain Eukaryota; kingdom Fungi; phylum Ascomycota; class Sordariomycetes; order Sordariales; family Podosporaceae; genus Podospora; species Podospora conica. The sequence continues at coordinate 2,431 of MU839549.1, forward strand.
ACTACCTATAATATATTATACTTTATTAACATTATATATATCTTAATTATATATTTAGTATACTAGTTTATTTACTAGTATTTATTATTTATTAATATACTAATAATAGTATAAAGGGTTTCAGTATCACGGTACTAAACCGATAGCGGTTCGGCTAAGGTCCGACAACGGTTATATAACGTATCGCCGCCCTACCGTACAGAACCTAGATCTAGCGAAAGGTATAAAGTTCTTACTCTTCCTCTCTTCGTATAATATTAAGTCTATTTACCTAGTTCTTAGTCGGCCCCGTAATAGTATATTATACCTTTAAAATTCTCTAAAGGTTATAAGCTAGTACCCGACGGGAGGATATCTTTTTATCCCTTATTTTCTATTTCCCCTCGGCGAGCTACCTTTCCGTTAGGGTTCCGCCTACGAAACGGTACCGATTAAACCTACCTTAAAAATCTCTATATTATAGTACCTAGCCCTAACCTAACCCCGATAAACCCTAACTTATACTACTCCGCTTACGTTCCGTCCTTAGCCCGTAACCGCCCGGTATACTTATTACCGTTAACCTTTTCTCTTAGTTCCCGACTATCGCCTAAGTTATCGCCGAAGTTAAAAGCGACTTCGCTTTATAAAAGGCCTTTTTAAAAAGTAACGAGGATACCGTTACCCCCCTTTTCGTTATTATTAGTACTTATATGAACGGGGGAATTAAGATCGTCGACGACCTTAAGAGGGAGAAAACCGTTATCGAATCGTAGGCGAATAACTTTTAAGTTATTAACTTAACGTTATACGACTAATTTAACTAAATTATAAAGCTTTACCCGCTTACCTTTTAACTTAACCTTTAGCTATACTAACCCCTTTTTTAGTCGCCGGTTATATCGATACTTAGTATTATAATACCTTCGTTCCCGATTAATAAGGCCTTCCTTTCCCTTTAACTAATCGTTAACGTTTCGGTAATCCCTTATATATACGTTCCCGACGTCCTTATCTTCCTAAGTTAATTTACTAGATTTAGTTATAAACGTTAAGATAAGTATAAAAACTAACGCTTAAGCCTTAAGGCTAAGATAGTAATTAATAAAGCCTTTTTCCCTTACGAGGTTAATTATATCCTTTATACGACGTAATAGTTAACGGGAAAGGCGTATAAGCGTATTCGTTCTTTAGTAAACGATATTATATCGTCCTCCGATATACCGGCGAACTAGCTTTAAAATATCCGCGATTTTAAGAATATCCTTTAAATCCTTAACCCCGTATATATTACTATCGATATATTCGCCTAAGCTTAACGCGACTATAAAAAGCTTTAATAAGGTAAAACCCTATACGCCGAATTTATCGCCGAGTTTACCCGCCTTACCGGTATATATAAGCTCTCCCCCTAGTATATAGTTTCCGGCTTTATTTAAAAGGTCTTAACGTCCTTATTTAATACCTTCGTTTCGGTAGTAGTTTACCTTAACGTTAATAACTTCGAGGGATAGGAGATATTATACCGGACGTTATCGAATAATATCCTTAATAGTAAATATTATACGTAAATTATAGGTAAGGCCTTCCTAGGCTTATAACGAACTATTAACGGTAACTTTATAAACCTTTCCCTTAATATTATCGCGGGCGAGAAGTATAGCCCTTTAACTACCGCCGAGTATAACTATTACCGTAAAGGTAATCTTTATATATATTATAAGGATATAAACTATTATATAATAACTTACCCGAAGTACCCGGCTGGCTAGGGAAAAGCTTAACTTTTAATTATTATTATAGCTAAAGGTAAGAAGGGGAATCGATAACGAACTAAGGGGAGAGGAGTAACGGAATAAATAACTTATATATACGCTTTATAAGATTAAATACTACTTTCTCCTTAAACTTACTCTTATAATTAAGGATAAATAAGCCTATTAAGGCTATCTATATAATTAACTTAAGATATTTACCCTATAATTTCGGTAATATTTCTTTTACGTACTATTACGGTTTTATTATAACCTTATTTACTTATATCCGCCCTTTCCGTTATATAAATAAGACGAATATAAGCTTTATAACGTACTTTTACGTCGTTACTTATACCTTTAGCTGTGACGGGGATGGCAGAATTGCTAGCGCAGAGAGGCCAGAGCAGTCATGTACCAAATCGTAGAATTGCAAGATAAGAAGAAGAGAGTCAGGATCGGAGCCGCAGCGCGGATCCGAACCTTGTAGGCAATTACCTAGCAATTACCCCTCTTTCCTCATTAGGCCTATCGCCCCTATCTGCCTATCTATCTATCTAGTGCCCTATACTGTAGGCCAACAGGGTAGGTGCCACCCTCGTAACTACCCCCCTAAAAAGGAGAGTTCGCCTCGAACTTAAAAAAACAGGTACCCCTTACAAAGTCGAACTTAAGTTACGCGCTTCGCTTTCCAGGTAGAGGAGGATTACCCTTAGGGTCCGATTAGTTGTACGGTGGATTTAGGGCCCTTAAACCCATACTACTACGTTAAACATCCCCGCGATCGCGTTATCAAATTTTCTCGGAATCTCTATTAAAGTCGACCTCCTTTACTTTCCCCTTACCCGGCGGATTAATCTCCTTAGTCCGCCCCCTTCTTACCCTACCGCCTATATTTTGTCGTTATCCTTATATAAGGGCTCGAACCGGTCCTTTTCGGCGGCTTTAATCTATTCCTAAAGCCTTATAGGCGGTCCGGCCTTCTCCGGTTAACTAGCGTAGTAGTCCCTAATCGCGAAGGGGGCTTCCTTAAACGCTAAGGTATTATACTATTCGTCGTCGGGGTTAAACCCTTTCTAGTCGACCTAGTATTATAGTTTCCCTCGACTAATACGGGAGGATTAGACTTATTTTACTTCCTATTAGTCTTCTCCGTCGACCTCTTCTACCTTTAGTTATTCGGCGGCTTATCCTAGTACGGGGTTATCCGGGTATTTCCGGAGTCGATTAGCGTAGAATAAGTCGGAGCCCTTCTACGAAGCGGGTATCTCTAGCCGGAAGGTTACCCCGCTTATCTTTTCGATAATCCTATAGTACCGGCGCGTTAAAGGGAAGTCTAGCTTATCGCTTAAACGATCCGTACTAGTCCTTACCTTTTTAAGGATAAATATAAAATCTCCTATACCGAAGTCCGGCGCCTTACGATACTAGTCCGCCTTAGCTTTAAATGTCTATTAGGTCCTTTTTATAATACTTCGGGCGACTTCGATATATCCCCGGACGGTTTCGGCCGTTTATTAGGCCTCGGCCCGGGTATACCTCTCCTTAACTAGGAGTTTTATTAAATTTATATAACTTTCCTAGTCGAATTAAAGCGTTATAGGGAATCCGCGGGCGATTTTATAAGGTAATAGTCCGGTACTATCGTAAGGGATATTAGCTTATACCGTATCTATAGCCGGAATTGCCTATAACTAGTTGTTTTAAAAGTAGTTAATATACGGCCGAAGCCTTTAGTTTAAGTACTCGTTTATAATCTTAACCTAACCTATAGTCTACGAGTAGCCGGCCGATATAAGGTTTTATTCGATCTTTAAAATCTTAAATATTTCGTTAATAAAGTTAAAGATAAATTACGGCCCTTTATCGTTAACGATCGATATAGAGAAACTATTTTACCGGAAGGGTCCCTTATAATATATCTTTATTATATCTTTTACTATAGCCGTATCCTTATAAGGGACGGTTTAGGATATCTTACTAAGTCTATCGATTATAACGAGTACGTTATTAAAGCCGTTCCGATCTTCTAGCTACTTTTTAAAGTTAACAACGATATATTACTAGGTTCGGAGTAGTACTAGGAGAGGCTATATTATTCCAGGGGTTTTATCCCTTAGTACCTTAAAGGATATATAGGTCGTATAGTTCGCGACGTATTAATCTATATACCTAGCTATTCCTAGCTATTAGTATTTCGCCGTAACTATCTTCTTTATCTTATTACGGCCTAGGTATATTAAGGTTATTCGCGCGTAGACCTCCTCGACGATCCTAGTACGTAAGTAATCCTCCTTAGGGACTACTAGCTTACCGTTCTTTAAGAAGATCCTACCTTCGAGAAGTATAAACCCGTTACCTTCGTTCTCGTTCGTATAACGGCGGTATTCGCTTAGTAATTCGTTTATTTAGTTCGCTTTAAGTATCGCGTTAACTAGTACTACTCCTATCTCTAGGTTACCGATCTCGACCGAGGCTCGGTCGACCGTTAATAGTATTATAATAGTTAATAGCGTAATAGCTAATAATATAGTTATTAGCTCCTCCCCCTTTAAGGGGCGGAATATCCGTATCGTATATTACGCCTTTTTCCTTTCCTATTATATCTTTAAGTCTTCGGACTTCCTTAATAGTATATCGGCGGCGGCGTTATCCTTACCGGGGCGGTACGTAATCGTAAAGTAGTACTAGGCGAGGAGCTTTACTTAGCCGGCCTATCTTAAGTTAAGTAGTTTCTTCGTACTAAAGTACTTTAACGCCTAGTAGTCGGTAATTACTTCGAATAGGTCTTTTAACCTTACGAGTTCTATCCTTTAGAATATAAGTACCCGTACTACTACGAGGAGCTCCTTATCGTAGATAGCGTAGTTATACTCCGCCCCTTATATTGTTTCCGAGAAGTAGGTAACGGGATATTAATCGTCCTTAACGTATTATAATAAGACGCCTATAATTATACTATCGGAAACGTCCGTCTTAACCTTTATTAGCCTCTTATAGTCGAAGTAGGCGAGTACTAGTACCTATAGGAGGCGCCGCTTAAGTTTTTCGAAAGCCTTTTAATATATATTAGACTAGTTAAACGGCTTATCCTTTCTTATTAGGTTTATTAATAGGCGGGCTACCCGACTATATTCCCTAATAAATCTATAGTAGAAGTTATAAAAGCCTAGGAAGGCCTATACTCCCTTTAGGTTCCTAGGGACGTTCTAGTCGCGTACTATAGAGACTTTCTAAGGGTCGACGGCTAACCCGTCGGTTCCTACGATAAAGCCTAAGTATTTAGTCTTCTTAACGTAGAACTCGTACTTCTTAAGGTTTACTTATAGTCCGGCTTTATAAAGCCGTTCTAATACCTTCGTAATATAGATACGGTACTCTTCCTTTATCTTTAAATAGATAAGGATATCGTCGATATAGGCGTTAACGAAGTCGTCGATATACTCGAGTAGGGAGTTGTTAATAAACCTTTAGAAGGTTATAGGGCCGTTAGTAAGCCCGAATAGTATTATTTTATACTTATAGGCGTTATATCTTATCCTAAAGGTCGTTAAAGTCTTATACTCGGCCGCGATCCGTATCTTATAAAAGGCCTAATAGATATCGATTTTCGTAAAGATCTTAGTTTTCGTTACCCTCGCTAAGGTCTCGTCGATAAGCGGTAAGGGGTACCGGTCTTTCTTTATAATAACGTTTAACTTATAGTAGTCGATATAAAACCTTAGACCTTTATCGGCTTTCTTCGAGAATAGGATAGGCGTTACCTATAGGGATAAGTTAGCCTCGATAAAGCCTTTCTTAAGGTTTTTTATAATATATTTCTTATACGCTTCTATCTCTTTAAAAGTTATCTTCCGGAGTAAGCTATATTTAAAGTCCTTTAGCTTACCTCTCTCGGCTAAGTCGATATAGTAATCGTATAGTCTCCTTTTTACGAAGTTATCTAAGATAACTTTACTAAATATATCGAGGTATTCGTAGTAGTACTCGGGTACCTCCTAAAGGACCTTCTCTTATAGTTCGGGCTCGTCTTCCGAAAGGCCTTAAAGCCGTCGCTTCTCCTTTAGGATATAGTAATTTATCTCGTTAATACTTATAACGAAAGTCTCCTAGCCGCACGAGATATAAAGGAAGGTAAATACCCTAATAACCGCGATATTCGGCGGTCGGTACTTATACTAGTTTATCGAATCCCTTCTTAAAGTATAAGGGCCTTAGGTATTACGGAGGGACTTCTTTCGGGGTATCCCCTTTACTTTAAGGGCGGCTTTAAGCTAAGGCTAAGGTTTTAATAGTTAGTCGAGGAGGGCTTTCTTTATCTTCGAGATCGCTAAGTTATCCTTAACGACGTACGTCCGGGCTTCTAGGACTTCCTCGTACCGTAACGGCGTCGTCTTCGCCGCCTTACGCTTTACGGGGACCGACTCTAGTTACCGTATCCTAGTAGAGACTAGTACCCTTACTTAAGCCTTTTCCGGAGCCGAGCGGGCGGTCGCCGGTAGCTACTTCTTCGTTTCGGATAGTTTCGGGGCCGGTATCTCCGGTACTAGTAGCTTCTTATTCTTAAATACTAGGTTTTAAGTCTTACTATCGGCTATTATACTATAGTAGGCGAATTACTTATCGCCGATAATTATATCGTAAGCTAATTTAATAACGAGGAAGATCTCGTCGGCGATAGTACGCCCTTAGATCTTTATCGTCCCCTTTAACGCTATACTAACGGACTTCCAAGTCTTACCGTTATAGCTCCCTAGCTCGATAAAGGGGAATATAATCGTATTAAACTATAATTTTTTTAATATTTGCTTAGCGAATAGTATACTTATAAATACGTATTTATTAGCTTTTATATTAACTAGTATATCGCTTATAGTAATAAACTTTTTATTATTAACTAATATACTATTAGTTATAAAGGGTTTCCCCCTTAGGTATAGCCGAATAAAGTCGCTATCGATATATTCTACGTTCGCGAGGATTACTAATACTTTCCCTAAAAGGGAGATAGTATTTCTTAAAGACTTTAGTTTTTTAACTTAAAGTCGTTATTAACCTCCTCTACTACGCGGCTTTATAACTCCTTATAAAGGCGGTTTACGAGGGCGTTAATCTTAACCGAGTCGTTAATAACGGGAGCGATAATCGTATAGTCCTTAACGAGGTAACCGCGCTTTCGGTAAAGGAAGTACCTCCCCTCGGTACGTAGCTTAACGGACTCCTCGGGGGTAGGCTTCTCGAATGTACTAGGCTTAGGCCTAACCTTAGGCTTATAGCCTCCGTTATAACGGACCTTCTTATCCTTACCGTAGTCTTTATAGGACTTATAACGGTCCTTCTTATCGTCCTAAACGGCGGAATCCTTCTTACTTCGTTACTAATTACCTACGATCTTAATAGCTAGGGTAGCGAACTTATCAAAGGTTACCGACTCGTCAATATAATCGTAAGTTAACGTAGTCTGGAGGGAGGGGTTTAATTTACTATTAAACTCTTCTTTCCAGGAATCCTTGTAACGGCGAATCTCGCCGGTAAGTTATACGAATTTATTCTTAAATACGCGTATATCGTCTCCCGCGCGGTACTTTAGGCGGTTATATACTTTAAGAGAGTCCTCGCGAAGGTTCTTATCGTAGTACTTATCTTATAAATACTTTAATAAGTCATCGGACTTCCGGAGTTAGTTAAGGTAAGTATTACGTAAGTAAAGTTAAAAGTCGGAGGCGGCTTTACCTCCGAGACGGCTCTTAATATATATTATTCTTATAATATCCGACGAAAAATAATCGGTATTACCCTTTAACTTATTCGTAATATTACAGTACTATATCTTAAAGGTCGTAGTATCCTTAGCCGTATCGTTATAAAAGATAGGGATATCGGTAAGCTTAAAAGACTTCGATAATCTACTTACAGAGATATTAAAGGTAGTACCGGGAGTATCGCCCTGCTCTCGGACGGTTATCCGGATAACGGCGATATAGAGGTTAGTAAGCTCCGCCTCCTACTCCTTAATCTTCTTAAGGGTAACGTCGAAAGCGTCCCTAGTTTAACGGCCTTAGTCGTTACTACTATCGTCGTTATAATAACTATTATCGTAACGGCGGTTACTACCCGAACCTCTACTACTATATCCTCTACCCCTATAACCGTTAGCGGAGGAGTCGCTATTAAAGTCGGAAGAAGACGACGAATCGTTACTATCGCGCTAGGAGTTAAGGATATAATTATCGTAGTAAAAGTCCTCGGCCTTCCTTATCTCGTCCTCGGCTAGGTCGAGGCGGGTTCGAGTTATATCGAGCTAAAGTCCGAAGTACTTAACCTATATACTAAAGTCGTTCGCGGAAAGGGCGAGATTAATAGCGATCTTATATAACTCGTCGTTCTATATAAACACTACGCTAAGGAGGAAGTATCGGACCTTTAGCTTTACGAATACGGCGTAAAGCTTCTCGAGATACTTCTTAGGATTATTATCTTTAACTATAAACTAGAACTAAGTTTAGTTAACGAAGGTCTCTTCTTTACCGAGGAGTTACTAGGTATCCTTTATAAAGTAGTCGAATTAGAAGCCGGGGGAGTTACCCCGCTTACTATAGTAGGTAGCGAAGGACTCGACGATTATCTAAAGGTCCTCTCGTATTTATTCGAGGGTAATATTAAACTTAAGGGTATTACCGTTATTCTTTAGCTAATCCTAGAACGATAAAAGGTTTTAGGTAACGGGCGTAGGCTCTTTAGCCTCGCCGTTATAGCCGACGGTATTAGTAGTATCGTCGGTATTAGGGCTTACGCCTACGGCTAGGCCGATCGTAAAACGGCGGCGAGTCGTATAATCCTTACTAGTCTTAGCTATAGCCTTAACGGCTACGGGTAGCTTATCGGGTACGAAGTAGACTTTAGCTTTCGCTTACGCTAATTAGGTAACGGTCTCGGCTACTAACTTAAGTATTTTAGCGGTAGCCCTAATTACTATAGGGCTAGTCGTTTTAGTTCGGTCGGAGATATTATTACCTTCTTAGGACGGACTTATAGATCTTATAATTATAACGGGGATAGTAGAATTACTAGCGTAGAGAGGCTAGAGTAGTTATGTACTAAATCGTAGAATTATAAGATAAGTAGAAGAGAGTTAGGATCGGAGCCGTAGCGCGGATCCGAACCTTATAGGTAATTACCTAGTAATTACCCTTCTTTCCTTATTAGGCCTATCGCCTCTATCTGCCTATCTGTCTATCTAGTGCCCTGTGCTGTAGGCTAACAGGGTGGGTGCTACCCTTATAACTTTAGCCTAATTATAAAATATATCTCCTTTTACGCCTAACTTTTTATAAGGCTAGATATTATCCTTAGCTTACCTTAGCTTTAGCTTTATAACTTAGTTATTAATTAAAGTAAGGGTACGATATCCTTTATAAAGTAAGTTATCTCGGTAACGCGAACCGGCGTCGAAACGGCCGCGTCCCTTTTACTTATCGTTAGCGAACCCGACTAAGTATAACCCCCTTTCTCCCCTCGCGAGACCGTTAAGCGTATTATTAAGGTAGCTAAGCGTAAAAGGTAATAGGAGAAAAGGTAATAGGAGTAATAAGGGACGGAGATACTCCTTTTAGTACTTATATATCCGGACCCTTTACTACTAGCCTTAAATATATTAGTTAAGCCGCCGGTAGATATACCTTAATCCGTAAGCGAAACGGATACGAGGGAGAGGAAGGCTACGAAGAAGGCGAAAAGGCGTATTAAAAGAACGCGATAAAATAAACGGATATACGAGGAGAAGTAAATAACGATACTCGCCGTTATTACCCTTACCGTAGTAACGCCCCCGCCTCCCCCTTTACCCTTACCCTTACCCCTACTAATAATTAAAGAGATAATAAACTTTTAAAGGAAGCTTACCGATTCGTTAAAAGCTCGGCTTTTTAATATTATTAACTTTCTTTTTATAACTAAATAAAAGGATATATATATCTAAAGGCTTACCCTTATAACCTTATATATCCTAACCGAGGAAAGTACCTTTAACTTTACCGTTACCGAGGACGAGATCGTTAATACTTCGCCGGCGGTCCTATGCTTTATCTTATTCGGAAAGCCGGACGTCCTTAACGTATCCCTATATATCGCTACTTTCCGCGACTAGATTTAAGAAACCCCTTAGCTATAAGCGATCTTTAAAGACGATATTAAGAAGTATATAAACGGTAAACCCCTTTCCGACGAGATAAAGATCCGTTAATAACTCCTTAACGAATATTACGACTTATTTAACGCCTTCTCCTTAACCGAGGTAAAGACTCTTCTCTTATACCGGCCTTTCGATTATAAAATCGAGCTCTTACCGGATTAAATATTACCCGTTATAAAGGTTCGCTTAATATTTTAAGCCGAGTTTAAGGTTATCCGTAAGTACCTCGATAAATACTTAGTAAAAGAGTTTATAAAACCTAGCTCTTCGTAGGCGGCTACTTTAATCCTCTTCGCTTAAAAACCCGGGGGTAGTATTTATATTTATATAAACTATTAAGGTCTTAATAATATTATAATTAAGAATTATTACCTTATCCCCTTAATCCGTAAAACTCTCGATACCCTTACCCGTATTAAGTTCTTTACTAAGCTCGATATTACTACCGCGTTTAACTATTTATAAATCGCCTTTAGAGACGAGTAAAAGATAACGTTTATTACTTACTTTAACTTATTAAAATACTTTATCGCGAACTTTAGGATAACGGAAGCCTTAAGTTTATTTTAATATTATATTAATTATACTTTATTCGACTTACTCGATAAGTATATTACTACTTACTTCGACGATATACTTATTTATAGTAGTTTATATAAGGAATATTAGTAATATATTAGAAAAGTAATTATAAAGCTTTACGATATAAGCTTTACGATTAATATCCGGAAGTATAAGTTAAAGATAAAAGAGATAAAGTATTTAAAGCTTATTATTAACGATAAAGGTATAAGGATAAACCTTAAGAAAGTAATAACGGTAACGAGCTAGGAAGCCCCCGGGACGTTAAGGGATTTATAACGGTTCGTCGGCTTTTCGAACTTCTACCGACGGTTTATTAAAAGCTTCTTTAAGATCATACTCCTTTTAATATCGCGTATAAGCTACGATAAGTAGTACTCTTTCGATAAAGAGGCGATACGAGTTTGTAAGGAGTTAAAGTCCGTCTTTATTTCGGTATTAATTCTCTCTTATTACCGACTAAACTATATAATAATTATCGAAGTAAATATTAGTAATTAAGCCGTAAGGGGAGTCCTTTCCTAGTATAACGACGAAGGTATCTTTTACCTTATTACCTTTTTTTTAGTAAAGTATAACCTTACTAAGTATAACTATAAGATTTACGATAAAAAGTTACTTACGATTATAAAAGCCTTCTAAAAATAAAGGTTATAGCTATAAGGCTTTAAGAAGTTAATTAAAGTACTAATAGATTCTAAAAGTCTCGAGTACTTTATAATAACGAAGTTCCTTAACTAAAGGTAAATTAAATAGTCCGAGTTCCTGAATAACTTTTAATATTAAATTATATATAAGGTAAGGAAGTATATTACCGTACTAAAAGCCTTATCCCGGAAGATAAAAGATATACCGACGAGTATAACCGACTTTACTAACGAATATATCTTAAACCGTTAACGGATCCTCCTCCCCCCGAGCTTTAAAAACGGGAAAACGCCGGATTAACTTACCTTTAAACTTTTAACGTTTCGTTACCGATCGATACGTATATCGCTAAGGTATACTTAAAGTTTATAACTACGTAAATAGTTATAACTACCCTTTAGGACTTAAAAGCCGTACTTGGAAGCAGAGTACGGAGACGGAGGCAAAAGGTAGGCGGTGAAGAAAAGTGGGTCCACTAAAGTGGGTCCGAGATAAGAAAGTAGGGGCACTGATAAGTGCCAAGGAAGATGGAGTAGAAAGTTGTGATTGTATTCGATAAAGGATTAATCTAGAACTTTTCTACTCGAGGGGAAGAGCTATTCTTATACTCGTTCCCAGGCCTCTGAATTCGCTGCCTGAGGCGCGGAGACCAAATTACGTACTCGCACGCGATTACGTAGTTGCGACGCAGGTGCGTAATTGTTTTGTACGTAGTTACGTAACTGTACGTAGTTCTTGTGATTGATGTAGTTATTTGCCGACAAGTCGTACGACAAGTGTTACGACTATGTATGTGGCTGACATACATGCGCTATTACATATGTGGATACTATATGTAAGTTGGCGTAGTTGCGTATGTGATCGATTATGACGATAAGACCTTGATTGCTAGAGGTCGTAAGTTCGAATCGCACATCGCGTACTAAGATAAAATCTTATTATTATATACCCCCCGTAATCTAGTTAAAGATTTTAGATTTTTGGCTAGAGTACTAATTTAATAGATAAGATTTTTATTTTTATTTTAACTATATATCCTTTAAAGCTATTTAGGGTATTTTTATTTTAAGAGGGCGGAAATATATTTTATACTTCCTTGTTTAACAAGTTTATTTTTTCACAGAATCTCTCGTATTGCCCTCGTTTAACCCCTTTAGTTAAAGGATTAGCTAAGTTGTTTTTACTATCTATATAAGTAATTAGTAGCTGCTTTTCTTCTATCTGGCTTCGGATATAATGAAACGCTACGTCGATATATTTCGTACGTTTATGGTAAATATTATTCTCTGCGAGTAGTTAAGCTGATTGGCTATCTGCTACTAGTACTGGGATATTTAATCTCTAGTCTAATTTACAGGATTTAATGATGTATTCCAGGGTATGACTTAAATACTAAGTTTCTTTTCTAGCTTCTTTAAAAGCCTGGTATTTAGATTTAGTACTGCTTAAAGCTACTGTTTTTTGTAATGTAGTATTCCAACTAATTACATTTCCAAATAGGAAGAATATATACGCTATTGTAGATTTTCTCTTAACTAGATCGTCGCCGAAGGTAGCGTCTATATATCCAAGTATACTAAGGGTAAGGGCTCTAGGTAGGTGTTCCTTTTTTATTGTTATTTTAAATAGTAGCCTATAGGCAGGTTTATTACCTATATAGCCTTAGATACGGTCTAAGGCTCTCCAGTATGATTTATCTGGCTTGGATGAGAATCTCGAGCAGTAATTTACTGTAAAGTTAATATCTGGTCTTGTTTTTATAGATAGATATAATAGCGATCCAACTTGTTGTTGAAAGCCTTGGATTTCTTCTTTGGTAGAATCATAATCTGAATTCTTTTGTAGCTTTACTCCTAGTTTTGCTGGAGTTGCGTATTTATGGAGATTATATTTATTATACTTCTCTAACAGCTTTTGTACGTATTTTTGCTAATGGATAGTTATAGATTCTCCTTTTTTAATTACAAACTCTTGACTTAAAAAGGTACTTGGTGGGCCTAGGTACTGGATTTTTATAGTTTTATTTAGAATAACTATAAGGTTTTCGATCTGCTTTTTATTTAGCCCTGTGGTAATAATGTCATCTACGTAGTAAAGTAGGATTATATTATATTCTTTATTAATAAAGCAGCCTTTATCGTACTCCATTGTAGTAAATCCAGCTGTGGTAACAGCTTCTTTAAAGTGTTTATACTAGAGTTTAGGGGATTGTTTTAATCCATATAAAGCTTTATTTAACTTGCAGGTTTTATTTCTCCCTTGTTCGAATCCAGTTAGTTATTTTACGTACATATCCATGTCTATTTTAGTATGTACAAACGCGTTTTTAACGTCGTATTGAAGGAAATCCCAGTTTAGGTGTAATCCTATTATTAAGACCATTCTATAAGTCTCTGGGCGGCAGGTGGTACTAAAGGTATCGATATAGTCGATTCCAAGTACTTAATTAAATCCTTATGCTACTTATCTTGCTTTATACTTAATAGTATTTATGATAAGGTTTTATTTTTTAATAAATACCTATCTACCGCCGAGTGGTTTTATACTTAAAGGTATTACTACTACATTCTAAGTATTTTGATTATTTAACTCTTGTATCTCTAGATTTATAGCTTCTAGCTACTGATCCTTTTTACTGCTTTCCATAGCTTGTTTAAAGGTACTGGGCTCTGTTTTTGCTTCTTTAACTAGTTGGATAAAGTAGTTATTATCTGCTAGTTCGTCGATATTATCTTTATAGGCTAAGTAATTGCCGTGTAAAGTACTACGAGGTACTAAAGATTAACTCGAGTTACTGCTAGGGCTCTCTATTCTTAGGTTTTTTTCGATACTACTATCTAGGTCCCTTTGTAGAGTAGCCTTAAATTCCGAATTATTAAAACCTTCTTAGCTAAAATCCGGGGAATTAAATTCCTGTTCTTCTGATTCTGTAATTCTAGAACTAGATAACGGAGTATTAAAGTCCGTTATATTACCTAGTATAGGTAACTTAACAGTATTTTTATTAACTGTTGGCAAGGTATTTTCCTTGTAGTTAAGTGGATTTTTTGGCTTAAGAAATTGATTTTCGAGAATAACTAAGTCTCTAACCTAGATAGGGCGGTTCTTTTCCAAATCCTATATTTTGTAATTTGCAGTAGTTTCTCCGTAACCTATTAAGATTCCCTGAATACTACGCTGGTCTATTTTAGATAGTAATTTTTCAGGCTTTCTTTTAAAGATAACTAGACTGCCAAAGGTTTTTATATAATTAATATCTGGCTTTATTTTATATTTATCCTCGTAGGGAGTTTTATATTCCAAAGTACTATGTAGGGTTCTATTATATAGATGTTTAACTGCTAAAGCAGCTTTACCCCAGAAAAATTGTGGGAGATTTGCTTGAATTAATAGCGCTCGAACTTTATTCAAAAGCCGTACTTAGAAGCAGAGTACGGAGACGGAGGCAAAAGGTAGGCGGTAAAGAAAAGTGGGTCCACTAAAGTGGGTCCAAGATAAGAAAGTGGGGGCACTGATAAGTGCCAAGGAAGATGGAGTGGAAAGTTGTGATTGTATTCGATGAAGGATTAATCTAGAACTTTTCTACTCGAGGGGGAGAGCTATTCTTATACTCGTTCCCAGGCCTTTAAATTCGCTGCCTGAGGCGCGGAGACCAAATTGCGTGCTGGCATGCGATTACGCAGTTGCGACGCAGTTGCGTAATTGCCTTACGATCGCCTTACACGTAGTTACGTGATCTGTACGCGATTGCGTAGTTGCGTACGCGATTACGTAGTTGCGACGCAGTTACGTAATTGCCTTGCGATCGCCTTACACGTAGTTACGTGATCTGCACGCAGTTCTTGTAATCAAGCAGTCATTTGCCGACTAGTCGCACAACAAGTGTTACGACTATTATGTGGCTGCCTGCAGGGCACTATTGCGTATGTAGTGGATACTATATGCAAGTTGGTGCAGTGGAGCATGTGATCGATTATAACGATAAGACCTTAATTGCCAGAGGTCGTAAGTTCGAATCGCACTGCGCGCACTAAGATAAATCTTATTATTATATTTATTAAGTATAGTTCTATTTATACGCTCTATTTCTCTATTTTGTTAGCTTGTATACGGAGTAGAGTATTGTGTAGATATACCAGCTTTATTTAGTATTATAAGGAAGCGTTTATTAATAAACTCTCCACCGTTATCACTTGCTAGTCTCTTTATGTTTTTTCCGCTTTCGTTTTCAGCTATAGCTTTAAATCGTTTAAACGATTCTAAGGCTTTATCTTTTGTAAATAATATATCGTTTTCTAGATACTTTGTTTTAGAGTCTAGAAACGTAACCATCTATCGTTTTTTATCCTACGTAGGTAGATTTATTAGGCTATAGATATCGGATCTAACCTTTGTAAGATAATCCTTTTTAATTATCTGCGGGGTGTGTGATTTCTTATTTATACATTGCCTTATATTTGCCTTTAAATAGACAGTGCAGGGACTTGTATCTTCTTCCTTGTTTTCTAATAGCTCTCGTAAGCTATTTTTGTTATATTCAGATATTTTATTTTTAATAACTGAATCTTGTTCTGTGTTTTAAAACCTACTAATATCTTTATTAAAAAGACTACTAGTAGTAGAATAACGAAGTGCCTTTACAGCTTTAATTCCTATATGACCAAAACGTTGGTGTAGGAGCTGGTTTATATTATTTGCTACTTTCGAAACTCTAAGTATTTGTTTTTTAGCGGGATTTATTTCCACTGTTACTAGTAATTTATATAGCTTTCCAAGCATTGACCTAGTAGTAAGTAATGAACCTAGTATATTGTTTTCACCCTTTTGGTAAATAGAAACACCAGTATTATCGAATAAGGAATATAATCCTTTTAATTTACCTTAACTAATAAGATTAATCCCTATTTCAGGTATATAAACGCAGTTATACAAGATTATTATTCTTTTACTATCAGTAAACTTTAATCTAACAGATCCAGTCCCTTAAATAGTAACTTCCTTTACTTTTCCCCATCCTATTTTAGTTTTTACGGATAGTTCGAAAGTATAAAAAGAATTTCTATTACAAACTATGTACGCCTCTGCAGCAGTATCTAAAATCCAATTTTAACAATCTATCTTGGAAAACAGTATCTGCGCTTTGTCCATCCTTGCCACTACCTCTGATAGTTTACTAGTAAGCTGGTTAGTTTTATTTAAGTAGGAACTAGTAGTGTAAAATACCTCTAGCATATCCCAGTCGACTTTAGTAAGGTTAGGACCGATCTCGATTAAGGTCTCTTCTTCAGCCTTAGCCTTACGGAGTAGTAGGCTAACGGATTTCGTGTAGGCGGTAATAATAGCCTCTTTACGTTCCTCTCGAGCCTTGTTGGATCTTGTGTGTGCCACTTGGGAGGCTATTTCGTTAGCTTTAGCTAGCTTTGCCTCCCTTGCTTCTTTAGTAAGGCTATCTAATCCATCTTTACCAAAGAGGATATAACAATCCTCTGTCTGGTGTGTGGCTTTGTTATAGAATCTGTACTACTGGCCTGTCTTCTTTTTCCAGGGCTTGCTAACTCTGCTAGCCCTCGACGAGGCTAAGCTGGAGCTAGAGCCGGAGCTAGAGCGGCGGGCGGAGCCGGAGCCGGAGCCGGAGCCGGAACCGGAACGCGTGTAGTTGGCTTAAAGGGCTTCTGCGGTACTGTTTTCTGCCTTGGTTTTACGATCCTCGTCGAGTATCTCGGCGAGTAACTCTTTAAGAGTATAGTTGCTTTTGTTACAGTGTAGCTGGGCTAGTAGAGTCTGCGAAAATACCGTAAATCTCTCTGGGAGGCGGCCGCGGATTAGCTCGATCGTTACTAGCTCCGGAATCTTGATTCCGAATTCCGGTAGTTTTGTAGTTAGGTAGCGTACTCGCTTTACGAACTGGTCCATCTAAGAGTAGTTATCAGGGCTAATAGCAAACAGTTTAGAGATATAAATCTGCTGAGTACTGTACCCTTCTAGGGAGTAGGTATCCTTTAGGATCTCCCAGGCGTCCTTACAATATCTAATAGAAGATATTACTCGTTACGGACTATCGGAGTAAGTAAGACATAGACTAGCTAGAGCCTTACGGTCCTCTTTAAGGCTTGGAATCTCGTACTCCTATTTAGCGTTCTTATCGCCCTCGGGGGCTACGCCAGGGACTGCGCTAGGGGCTGCGCCAGGGGCTACGCCTTAGTAGATTCCGAGGATATCCGGGGCCTTATAAAGGCAGTATTGTAAGTCTTGGATGATTAAATAAGATTCCATCTATTGCTGCCACTGATGAAAGTTCTCACTGCCCTCGAGGGACTTAACAGAGAATTTGGAACCTATCTTTAAGAGAGGGTTTTGTTTAGCCTTAAAAAGCTAGTGACAAGGGTTTGTTTAGCCTTTATTTCAAGGCCAGTAACAGAAAGGAAGAAGAATAAGTCCGGGAGTGTAACCCGGGCTTATAACCTTAAAAGCCGTACTTGGAAGTAGAGTACGGAGACGGAGGCAAAAGGTAGGCGGTAAAGAAAAGTGGGTCTACTAAAGTGGGTCCGAGATAAGAAAGTAGGGGTATTGATAAGTGCCAAGGAAGATGGAGTGGAAAGTTGTAATTGTATTCGATAAAGGATTAATCTAGAACTTTTCTACTCGAGGGGAAGAGCTATTCTTATACTCGTTCCCAGGCCTTTAAATTCGCTGCCTAAGGCGCGGAGATTAAATTACGTACTCGTACGCGATTGCGTAGTTACGACGCAGGTGCGTAATTGTTTTGTACGTAGTTACGTAACTGTATATAGTTCTTGTAATTGATGCAGTTATTTGCCGATAAGTCGTACGACAAGTATTACGACTATGTATATAGCTGACATGCATGCGCTATTACATATGTGGATACTATATGCAAGTTGGCGTAGTTGCGCATGTGATCGATTATGACGATAAGACCTTGATTGCCAGAGGTCGTAAGTTCGAATCGCACATCGCGTACTAAGATAAAATCTTATTATTATAAAGACTTTATAGCTAAACGCTTTCCTAAAATTATCGCTGGTATAATTAAAGTTATAATAACGGATTATATATTAGTTAATAACTAGATCTTCGTTAATAACCGTTTATTTATCCCCGAGAAAGGCGACGTCCGCCTTTAAATTCTTTACTAAAGTTATAATTATTCGTTAATAAGCTACCCGGGCCGTTTTAAGATATATAACCTCCTTAAATATATATACTACTAGCCTTAGATATCTTACGATATAAAGTAGTTCGATAACAGCTACTATATATATATAAGGATTAAGTCCTCTTACTACTCCCCTTAAGGTTTCCTAAAGTCCTTCCCCGTCCCTATTAAACTTTAAGCGGATATCTCCGTTAACTATATCGGACTATTACCGGAGTATATACGAAATAGCGTTACTTATAACTACTACCTTATTATCGTAAACCGATTAACGAAGATACGGTATTTTATCCTTATCTCGTAGATAAATATACTAGCCCTTATTAACGCCTTTATTACTTACGTTTATAAGCTTTATAAGATTCCGGATACGATTATCTTTAACTAAGGTACGTAATTCGTCTTAACCTTTTAAAGGGAGTTTAACCGCCGCTTAGGTATTACCTTTAACTATTTAATAACGTTTTACTTTAAGACTAACGGTTAAACGGAGCGTATTAATAACGTTATAAAATAATACTTACGGATATATTATAGCTACTTTTAGGACGACTAAGTTAAGTAATTCCCTTTAGCCGAGTTCGTTTTAAATAACTATACGTTTAAGATAATAAACCTTTCCCCGTTCTTTATAAATTATAAATAGTACCCCCGGATAAGGACGGAGCCGGTCTGCTCTTTAAACGTCGCCGTTACGGTATAACTTCGTTATAAGTTTATAAACGCGATAACGGTTAAGGAACGAATTTAACGGGTAATAAACTAGGTTACTTTATTTATAAAAAAGGCTTAGTAACGATATATTACCGCTTCGGATATATACCGTTAGGATATACTTACTTACTTAATTGGAGATAAGGTTTAAGTTAATACCTAGAATATTAAGTTAAGTAAGCCGTTTAAGAAGTTATTTAATAAGTAAATAAGCCTATATATAGTAACGAAGGTATACTTATAAGTAGTCGCCGTCTCGCTACTAGAAAGTATATACATCTTCCCTATTTTCTATATTACCTTAATTAAACTAGCTTACTAACCCTTCCCTAGATAATCGGAGGTAAATAATAAGTTTAATACTAAGGCTAAGGGCGTTATAGTAACGAACCTAGACTAGGCTAAGGGCGAATTAAAAATAGTAAAGTAAGTATTCGAGAAGATCCTTAACTTTAAAGTTAAGAATAAAACCCTCGAGTATAAGATTAAATAGGGACGACTTTAAAAGCTGACTTAGTAATTAGCTACGGATATTAAGGGCTATAATAGCGATATTACGGACTTTTATACCGAGTTCCTTAATAAACCTAAGCTAGCGATTCCTTATAAAACGCCTACCGAACTATAAGCGAACTACCGGTAATTACCTTATTACTAATAGTTAAAAGGGGTAAGGGGAGGAAGGGGGAAGGGGATATAGGATACGGGTAATATAAAGTATAAGGTAAGGAAAAGAGATAAGGACGGAAAGCGATTCGATACTAAAAAGGCGCGGTACTACGTAAGTAGTACGTATATATAACTATCTAGGAAACTCGAACTCCCGCTAGAACTACTTAGAAATTTATTATACCTTACTTAAGGGGAATATAAGCCTTAATACGTAAACCGTTAACGAACCGATAACGAAGGGCCGTAAGGACGCCTATTTAAAAGTTAAGGTCCTCTTTATTTATATTATCGTTTAGGAGATTAATTTAGGAAGTATTTAATATAGGATATATATTAAGAATCGTAATAACCTTACCGGCGTTTCGTATACTAACCTATAAAACTTTATAAACCGTTTTAAAGAAGTTCGACTTCGCTATATCTTAAATAGTAAAGCTAATGTCGGAGGGGTATAAACGGAGTTTATAGTTAGCTAAGGCCCGGCGATACTAAATAGTTATAATAGTAAGATAAATTAGCGATAAAGTAACGGCGGTATTAGTATAAGCTATAATAAGAGTAGCTAAAACCGAAATTATATCCTTAATAAGCTTTTAAGCTATAACTAAATTATAAAACTAACGGTATTTTATATTCGCCTTAATAATAACGGTAATTATTAATTAGTACTTAATAGTAATTCGTACGTAAGCCGTCTTAGGGAAGAGGAAGGCTTTATAAATATTCGTCTCCTAGATAACCTTCGTCGACTATACTAAGAGCTAGTAAAAATTAAAATTATTACTATTTATAACGCCGACGACTTAATAATTAATTAACTAACGAACTATAACCGGATTATTAACGGAGATATACCTTCTCGTAAGTACGCTTAAAATCTCTATATATAATATAAGACTTTAATATCTCGGGTTTATTAAAATAATAATTAGTAAGGATAAGGGGACGACTTAGGCTAAGGTTAAAATCGGGATACTTAGCTAAAGTAGAAAGCTTATAGCGGTAGATAACGTAAGTAGCCTTACCGACCGTTTAATAAAGCGGTATAACGACGGTTTAACGGCGAAATAGTTACGGAATAAAGTCGATAAGGAGAAGGGGAATTATAACGAAGTACTAAGGGTTAAGAAGTAGGAGGAAAATCGGACGAGAGAATTCTTTTTTTCCTACCCTTTTATACCTAAAAGGAGAGGTATAGATACGAGTATAAGCTAATAGCGAACGGTAACCGATCCGTAATATTAAACGGGTACGAGGAGGAAGGAGCCTTAAACGGGTAATTAATATTAAAGGTATAGTATTATTTTTATTTTTAGTTTTAATAACGTTAACGGTAGTTAAGGTTAACTATTATTTTAGAGGCGGGGGTATTATTACGGTACTAAACCGATAACGGTTCGGCTAAGGTCCGATAGCGGTTATATAATATATCGCCGCCCTACCGTATAGAACCTAGATCTAGCGAGAGGTATAGAGTTCTTACTCTTCCTCTCTTCGTATAATATTAAGTCTATTTGCCTAGTTCTTAGTCGGCCCTATGATATTTAGACTTAATCTTTCTATTTAACTATACTTATACCTTTTTACTTTATTAATAGTATTAATTTATAGATATCGTTTTATATCCCTTAAATATATTTCTACTATAGTATATATACTAACTTATTAAGTTATTCTAGTTAAGTTTTACGTTAAGTTAGAGTTTTTCAAGTTAAGTTACCCTCTTAACCTTTAATAAGCTACTTAAGTTAGGTCCTAACTTTTAACGTACTAAAAAAGGTTAAGTTAAAGCTTAACTTAGAAAGGTTTAATTTAACTGAACTTATATCTTTTAACTTATAACTCTTTTACCTAAGCTATATAAAGGTAGCTATATAAAGTTAAATACTACTTAAGATCCTTAAACTTAAGTTTTTAAGTATATAAGGGGTAATTTAAGTTAATATGTTAAGATCTCTAAATAAATCGGTTTCTTCGTTTAGACCTATATTTAGATCTATTGCTTAGCTAGTAGAGTTCTTCGTAGGCTCTCGTTAGGTTATTCTAGTACTATATTTTAATTCTTAGCTAATGATTTTAGAATTACCTTTTCGCGTTACTCGTAAGCCTTATATTCTCGTACTAGCTAAATCTTAGTATATTCTTCGGCTTTTTTATTTTTTAAGGTCCAGACTAAACTACCGTTACCGTCTTTACTAAAGGAACTCTAGTAGTCCTTTATATTATAAGTAGATTAATTATAAAGCTTATAGTACTACTCTATAGTTTTCTTCTAACGCTTCTTAACGCTTTTAGTAGTATAACTTCTAAAGCGTACGTTATTATTTACTATATTAGCCTTAATATTACTTATAGTGGATTCTTCGGCCTTAGCCTTACGATCTTTATCTAAGACTTCTTTTAATAACCTTTTATAATATATACGTAGATTTATTACAGTATACTTACGTTAGTATTACTTTACTAAAAGGCCTAAATTACTTTAGAGACTAGGAGGCGTTATCTAACTAGTTCGATAGTTACTACCTTTCGTATTTCAATTCTAAATTCTAGTAATTAACTAGTTAAATAGCGTATACGCTCTATAAAGTATTCTATATCTTCAAAGTTATTCGTATCGATATATAGTAATTTCAAAATATAGATTTATAAAATATTATAATTTTTTAAAGTATAATTCTTATTTAAGGCCTCTTCGGCCTCTTTAGCGTACTTAATACTAGAAGTAACTCTTTAAGGACTAGATTTATAATAAAGGCGTAGTATTATTAAGGCTTTTTCATCCTCTTAAACGCTTAGAGATTTATACTCCTCGGTAGTGTTAGTGCTATTAGCGCTAGTAGCCTCTATAGCCTTAAAGGGCTACGGTAAGTTAATTTACAGCTATAAAGCTATAGGCTCCCTATAATAATAAGATTTATCTTAGTACGCGTAGTGCGATTCGAACTTACGACTTCTAGCAATTAAGGTCTTATCGTTATAATCGATTACATGCTCCACTGCACCAACTTATATATAGTATCCACTACATACGTAATAATGCCCTATAGGCAGCTACATAATAGTCGTAACACTTATCGTACGACTAGTCGGTAAATAACTACTTAATTATAAGAACTACGTACAGATTACGTAACTACGTATAAGGCGATCGTAAGGCAATTACGTAACTGCGTCGCAACTACGCAATCGCGTACGCAACTACGTAATCGCGTACCAGTACGTAATTTGGTCTCCGCGCCTTAGGCAGCGAATTCAGAGGCCTAGGAACGAGTATAAGAATAGCTCTCCCCCTCGAGTAGAAAAGTTCTAGATTAATCCTTTATCTAATACAATTACAACTTTCTACTCTATCTTCCTTAGTACTTATTAGTGCCCCTACTTTCTTATCTCGGACCTACTTTAGTAGACCTACTTTTCTTTACCGCCTACCTTTTACCTCCGTCTCCGTACTCTGCTTCTAAGTACGGCTTTTAACTCCCTATAAATATAGGATAATAAATTAGTATTTTAGATAACTATATATCTAGACTTCTTAGTAGTTATAGTTATCCTCGCTCTTAAGGACTAATATACTAAACTTAGCTATTGTAATTAGTTGGATTTTAAATCGATCGGAGACGTAGAAATTAAAAGACGAGGAAGAGGATCGAGTTAGTATAACCCGGGCTTATAACCTTAAAACCTAGGACCTGGAAGCAGTTGGCATAAAAGGATAATTACTAAAGTATATAAGGCTAAACGCTGGAATATAGTATAATGTATATAGTGTAGTTACTGATATAAATAAGGTGTAAGAGGTTAGAGATAATAATTAAATTCGTAAAGGAGAAAAGAAATCCTATTTTTCTCCGGAGGGTTTGGCTTTATATAGATAAAGGTAGGCCGCTTGTAATACAAGGAACTATATTCCCTAGAGTGCCTAGTAATTTTAGTAGTACGATAGCGTTATATCTAGCTGTTTCTACTTGTTATAATCTATTATACTTTATAACTCGCTACTTTAGTACTTACTATAATTAACTTACTTACGCAGAGGCTTTTCTCCGGCCTTACTACTTAACTACGATTAATCCTGCTTAGCCGGAGGCTTTGCTCCGGCTTATATAAAGGGTATACCTTGTAAGTAGTAGGTACGTTTAACTTTGTAATAATTAACTAGAGTTATCCTTGTAAATATTAACAGGGACTATCCTAGTAATAAATCTAGCATAACCTCTTATTATTATAAATAAGATATAAGGGGTTAAAGATAATAATTAAATTCGTTAAGGAGAAACGAAATCCTATCTCCCTCCGGAGGGTATAGTTTTATATTTATAGAGTAAGGGCGCTTAGAATATAAGGACCCCTATTACCTAGAGTAGGTAGATTAATCTTAATAGTACGGTAGCATTCTTTCTAGCTGTTTCTAGCTATTGTAATCTGTTATACCCTGTAACTTACTACTTTGCTACTTTGCTACTTATTGTAATTAACCTTGCTTACGCGGAGGCTTTTCTCCGGCATTACCAGTTAGCTACGTTTAACCCTGCTTAGCCGGATGCTTTACTCCGGCTTATATAAAGAATATACCTTATAAATAGTAGGTACGATTAACCCTGTAATTATTAACTAGAGTTATCCTTATACCTAATAACAGGGAACATCCTTATAGTAACCTTAGGATATCCTCTTATTAATATAATAATAGCTAAAAATGGCTAGAAATAACGCTACCGTACTATAATAATTAATCTAGCTACCCTAAAGGATACGAGGCTCTGTATAATAGGCCCCTTCCCTTTATATATACAGAACTAAACCCTCCGAAGGGTAACAGGATTTCATTTACTACTTAACGAGTTTAATTATTATCTTTAACCCCCTTATATCTTGTTCACTTTAGTAACCACACTGCGCACCTTGTGCTATAATATAGCGTTTACCCTTCTGTTACCAACTGCTTACAGGCACTAGTTTATAACCTTAGCTATATATATATATAAAAACTAGATATAAGTCTATAAACATAGATACAGAGAGCTGCTCTGGCTACGTTTCCTCTAAGCGTTTTCTATAGATAGTAACGTAATAAATGCTTTGGAAAGTCGCTAAGTCCTCGTTATTAGCAAAGCTAAATCTAGCGCATTCGATCTAGTTTAGGGTAGGGTATAGTAGAATAATATATATATATCAAGCTTCTAACCTAGGTATACCCTTAAGATTCTAAAGAGACCTACTATCTCTTACTACCCCGTATATATAGGCGAGGCACTTAACCCTATAATTAACGTACTAATGCCAAACTATAAGAGCAGCACTACCCCGCCGAGCTAAAGACTAAACTACCTAGGACCGGAAGTAGTAGGCCCCTAGGTATCTCTAACGCTCCGGTTTAACGGTAGTATTACCCTCCTTAACGTATACCTGTAAGATGTATAGGTATCTAAAATAAGCGACAGTCCGGTCCAGCAAAGTGCGATCAGTGTAAGGAAACGCAAAATTAGCTCGCGAACTAACGCCTATATCTCGGCGGCGCGAAGGGTGTCGAGACCGAGAGCGAGAGGGCTAGACCGGGAGGCTAAATCGATTCAATCTACAGTAGAAGGAAGCCTTTCTCGGCGTCTATCTTAGGCCTTAAAAGCCGTACTTAGAAGCAGAGTACGGAGACAGAGGTAAAAGGTAGGTAGTAAAGAGAAGTAGGTCCACTAAAGTAGGTCCGAGATAAGAAAGGTAGGGGCACTAATAAGTACTAAGGAAGATAGAGTGGAAAGTTGTAATTGTATTAGATAAAGGATTAATCTAGAACCTTTCTACTCGAGGGTAAGAGCTATTATTATACTCGTTCCTAGGCCTTTAAATTCGCTACCTAAGGCGGGGTGACTAAATTACGTACTCGTACGCGATTACGCAGTTAGCACGCGATTACGTAGTTACGACGTAGTTACGTAATTACCTTGCGATCGCCTTATACGTAGTTACGTAATCTGTATATAGTTCTTGTAATTAAGTAGTCATTTACCGACTAGTCGTACGATAAGTATTACGACTATTATGTAGCTGCCTGCAGGGCACTATTACGTATGTAGTAGATACTATATATAAGTTGGTATAGTAGAGTATGTAATCGATTATGACGATAAGACCTTGATTGCCAGAGGTTGTAAGTTTAAATCGCACTGCGCGTACTAAGATAAATCTTATTATTATAGGGCCGGGAGGAGGTCTATTACGCTGCCGGCCTTGTTATATTAGGAACGACGAGGAATCTCCGAGGTAGGATATAGGAGGTGTAAGGTAGCCGGGGGACTAAGAGTTAAGACGGATAGCGGGGAACGTAGATAGCCTAGGGCATTAACTAATATAATACCTAGTTAATAGTAGTTGCTAGTATTCGTATCTTATCCAGCGTCCGGTATCGATAGTTATCTTAGAAGCTAAGCCTAGGTCTCTATCTTATCTACTATCCTTTATCGCCGGATTAAGGATACTCTAGTATCGTCTCCTCCTCTCCTCGCCTATCGCCTATCTATAGGGGGCGGTGGCACCCTACCGAGAAAGGAGCGTCCTTCTTATAGGTTAGGTGCTTACGGTCCCAAAACCTACGAAGTACCTTACGGTCTCCTGATATCATATTTCTTAGGGAGGTAGGCTATGACTAAGATGGACTGGATAGTTTTACCCAGACCTATCTTATCGGCGCCGAATGCTATTAATATCTTTAAGGGCTTGTACAGGTTGACAAGCTAGTTAAGGCCCTTAAGCTGGTACTCCTTAAGCTGGCAGTTAAGCAGCTTCGGCTATTTAATCTCTATACCGCCTATGTCAGACGGGCTTATTACTTGGTACTAATGCCACTGTCGGTCGCTGTTGCGATCGTATCGAGGTAAGTAGTTGCTAAGACGGGAGGGTATTTACGATAGATAGGTAGACTAGCGAGCTTCCTGGTTCCTGGCTCGTTAGGGGCGTCTAACATATCTATAGCCCCGGTCCTCCCGTTGTACTTAGGTAAGGGGAAGGTCCTCTACTACGGTGATAGTTGTAGCGGTGATAGTAGGGAGTCTCCCCCTCTATAGGGGCTTGGGGATTAGATTTCTATAGATAGTAGTAGTAGTGATAGAGGGAGCCTGGGCTCCGTATTCGGAGCGCTCTAGCCTTTGTCGGCTCCCCCCTCTTTCTAGTAGTGGCTGTAGTAGGTAATGGGGAGGCTTCCCCTCTGTAGGGATCAGATTTCTAATAGCAGTAACGGTGTACGACAGTAGGAGCCCGGGCTCCCGCCTTCGTAGTGCTCCCGCCTTTGTCGGCCCCCCTCCTGTTTGATAATAGCAGTAGTGGCGAGTGAGGAGGCAGTGGGAGGGCTCCCTCTTTGTAGGGGATTAGATCTTTAATCACAGTAATCGGTGATAGTAGCAGCCTAGGCTCCCGCCTTCGGAGCGCTCTCGTCTTTATTACTCCGCCTTTTTTTCCCTAGCAGTAGCGGTAAGTAGGTAGTAGGGAGGCTCCTCCTCTATAGTAGGTTAGATTTCTAGCAGTAGCTGTAGTAGGTAGTAGGAAGCCCCCCCCTCTCTAGGATAGCTGCTGCCCCCGCTATAGGAGGTAGACAGTCGCTAGAGCTAGGCTCGTACTCCCCCTCTCTGGGATAGCTGCTGCTACGGTCGACTCGCTAGGCATCCCCATTCTTTGCATGTCGTCCATTAAGCCCATCGAGTTTCGCAACCGTCCTGTCGATAACACAAGATGCATATGCCCTTGGACAGACGAAGCAGTAGTGTTCCTGTCCGAGATACCTTTACGAATCATCAAGTCATGGCTATGCGTTTTATTACTTACATTGTGTAGGGCTCCTCGAACCGGAAATAATATAGTCCCTCTTATAATTTCGCTACAGGTAACATGGAGCCCAATTCAGCTATAGGGCGCCGACAATCGGCCGGGCGGGGAGGGATACCTCCTCGGGAGCGGCCCCGCGTCATAGGGTTGTTTACGACTGGGCTTCAGGGTAAGACATCCGCATAGGTAGGGCGTGTAGAGCGGCTGGGCCGTATTTTATTATTTGCAATTCCAAATACCTATTGACAACCACTTATAAAGCAAACTCCATGCCCGGTAAGCAAAAGGTCGGGCAGCCATCACTTTAAAGTCACGGATCTCTTCCTTGCGAGGGGTGATGGTAAGTTCCCGTATCCGCTCCTGCTCTCCAAGGTATTGGTTCCATGCTACCTATATCCCTCCGGAGCTAGGATATGTTTTATCGTAGAAGGGTTAGGAGGGACGGTCTCGGAGGCCTAACGGAAACTGACTATGGCAATCATGAGTGGGACAAGCGCAGAGACACAAAAGAGAGACGACCTCGGGACAACTCGAGGGTAATGGTCAGGGACTTGCATTGTCGAGCCTAGTGCAAAATGGCAGATCCATATCATACATATCGAGACGAGTTGGGATACGATGCGGGGGGACACGCGTGGTATGAAAGATAGGGAGGTTGGGGTCCGGGTGAATGGAAAGGCATTTTAGAGGGAATAGTCAAGGTCATTATCGGGGACGTATGCGGGTGAGCCAGGCAAACATCCATTACTGGAGCTGGACCTTGGCCTCGAGCCCGTTCCCCGAGGTGGCCTTGGTCTCGATGGCAACGGCCGAAGGCTGGAGGACAAGCGATGTCAAGATAGACTGGTTGGCGGTCTGGAGCCGATCATCTCTCTCACTGCCTACTAGCTCGCGGATGTGGTGCAGGACGGCGGGCTCCTCGGCCTCGAGGTTGCCAAACAGGATGCAAAAGTCGACCATCTTGTTGCCTATGAAGGAGCCCGACATGTTCCTGGGGAGCAGGGCGCGGCAGATGAAGGCCTGCGAGACCGTCTGGGCCTGCAACTCTGTCCCTTGAGGGCGAGGCGCAGGACGGGACTGTGGACGTCGGTATTTCAGGCGTGTTCGGTGTCTTGTTGCTCGTCGCAGCGCGCCGATCGTTGAAGGATGTCGCGGGCCTCGTCGAGCTCAAAGCGCAGGACGTGCTCGTCGCGCAGCAACAACGGCTCGTCGCTGTCGCCCGCGAGAATCCAAGGCTGGATGGGGGGGGGGGGTAGCTCGTCGACGAGAGCCTGCATCTCGTCGCGCAGAGCGCGGGGCAGAATGCCCTGACCTGTCGAAATCTTGGCGAGGTGCTGGATCATGGCCCTGTCGGCGGTCGACAGGCCCGACGCCCCTCGTGCTCCGATCTGCCCTTGGCCCCCCGGCGGCGGTCAACGCTGTGTTGCCCGTCGCGCTTGTGCGTGTGTGCTTCTCGGTGCCGACGCCGAAGCGCTGTCGTCCAAGTTGTCGGTCGTCGCGCGACTCCCATCGCGGCTGTCGGGGAGCGGCGCACCACCACAGCCTCGTCTTTTGGCGAGCGCCTGTGTGTAGCCTGTCGACGGAGGCCCAGCCGGTTTGGGAGCGAGTACGGGGAAGTCGATACAGGGACGGCGAGGCGCGATGTCGAGCCTCGTGCCCGCGTTGCTGTTGTCGCGAGCAAGAGCGGGAGCGGGAGCGGGAGGAGGGGGGGTGACTCCCTGCGTCCCCGTTTCCGAGGCGCCGCCGAGGCTGACATCGGTATCGGTGATGCGTCCACGACGGCGATGTATTTGCTTGGGACGCGTGGGTTTGACGCGCTGGATCGGGAGACAAGGTAAGGGCGAAGTCGAATGAACAAAGGTCTCAACAAGGCCCTCGACCCAAGCCTCGACGACAGCGTCGGTTGATGTCATGTTATGTCCATGCTGGGCGAGATGGTATGGAGAAGTCGTTGGGTTTTGCGATTGCCATTTCAGCCCAACGCGGTTTTTTGTCCCTGTCATGACCTACACAGTATTGAAACGAGGCCCGCTTCTCGCCATCATGTCGAAATTGGAAACTCGACCCCCCTGGCTATGCAGAAACCTAAGCCCCTCGCCGCCTTCCTTACCCCCTACCATGATACGTCCACGGCCGCGACCTCGGCGACCCTGCCGTCATCTTGTAAATCTTGCTCCTCGTCGGCTGCGCTATACCCCGATGGAGGAGAATAAGGAGACGGTGTAGTATCCCGGCCCCTGATCGTTGGCGGTGCCCGGGTGGAACTGCCCTCCGCGGCGCCCGGCGCCATCTGGCAGACCGACATGGACGGGGCCCTCGTCCACGAGAACACCCCCGTCCCAGGAGGAGCATCCGAGCTCCACCTTGATGGCGTGGTTGTCGAGGATGACCTTGTCGAGCGTCTTGAGGGCCTCGTCCACGGCCTCCTTGGTCTCCACGACGACGAAGCCGGTCCCCCGGCTGCGGCCGCTTATGTCGCGCATGATGCGGATGCTGGCGACCTTGCCGGCCTTGGAAAATAGCGTGCTGAGGTCGTCCTCGGACGTGGAGCGTGGCAGGTTGGTGACGTGGAGCTGCTGTAGCAGTCGCTCGACCAGGGTACGCTGTTCCTGGTCCTGATGAACAACTCGGTCGTCACCCCGCGTGATCTCAGCGCACAGCTGGGGGCCATGGGGCTTATCGTGCCCGACGAGTCTATCTAGACCTCGGCTCGACTTCCTACACAGCCAGACTGTTGCTGGCGCTCTGGAGATACAAGTCTGGAACTGGCGTGCTGAACCGGCTGTCGAACTGGCGTGACCCCAAGAGTTCCACGTGTCAGGGCTGGAATACAGCCAAAGGGAAACAGGGAGAGTGAATGGGTGCTTGCGTTGTTCCAGAGCAAGAAGTCGATTGATGACGAGGCTGAACGCTATCCATCTCCAAAGATAGATACAGGCGCCCGAACTATCTTAATCTTCACCTCCCCCCTATTGACATCCACCCCCACGCCACCCGATTCCTCTTCCGCCTGCTCTGCGATGTTCCGCCCGTCGAGCTGCCCCATCTGCACATTGCTGTTCTGCTCCACCACGGGCCGTACGCGCTCCCAGATCCGGTCGCAGTCGCGAGGTTGTGCATCTTGCTGAGGACCTCTGGTGGTGGGAATGTGGGAGCGCGGGCGACGACCTTGGCTTGGCGAACTTGCGCGACGTGTCATTATCGTCGTCCTCGGATTGTTCTTTCTCCTAGTAGGCGGGGAGGGCGGTGGATTTGCCGAAGGGGAGGGAAGGCGAGGGCTTTGAGGAGCTAGGTGTCAAGGGAGGGGGAGGGGGGTCGTTGGTGGATGGGGAGAGGGCGTGTCGCGCGAGGAGGGAGAGGATGGCGTCGCTGTTGGTGGGAGGGTGAGGGGCGGTTTTGGAGAGGTGGGAGTCGCGGAGGGATGCGTTCGTCTCGAATGGCGGTGGTGAACCACGGCGCCGGCACGTCGGGGGAAGGTGAATGTCGTCGTCCTCGGACTGATCCTCCTGCTCTTGGGCGAAGACGGGGCCGCCAGAGCCGGGGCGACTGCATGGGGCTCGGCTGGCAAGACGAGGCGCGGACGAGGTAATCTTGCCATGAGTGTGACCTTGTCTTGCTGCCCTTGGAGCGTGCAATAAATGCTGGGATAAATGGGACTCGTGGCCGCCGATATAGGTGTCGTCGCCGTCGGAGATGCTGGGCGAGATTCGAAATGTGGCTTGGTCGAGACTGTTCGGCCGTACGGTGTTCATGATGCTCGACCGCGAAGGGGCGATATCTCGACGGGCCGGGAAGAAATCCATCTGTCGGGAAAGTGTTTCGGGGGTCGCGGGCAGGGGAGGGAAGCGTCAGAGCTTCCATCCGGCGAGGAAGCGTCTCTCAGAAGGGGACCAATGTTGGGGCTGCGTCGAAGAGCCGTGGGATCCGGGGCCGTGGTCGATCAACATTTGCGGGGTGCGAGGGGGGGTCCCCGAAAAGGTGTTGCGCATCGTCTTGCTGTGCCGCGGCCATGTCAATGTGGTTTCTTTCTCTTCTTTCTCTCTCTTGGCTTTGAGGTTGGGTGCTGAGAGTTCGAACTGCTCCAGCGAACTGGGCGGGATGGACGAACCTCGTCAATCGGGTCGCACCTTGTGCTGGCTGGGGCTGGTGCAGGGGAGGGACGTCGGCATCATGACGAGGCCGGAGCGAGGACGCTGAAGGATTCGCGATCGAGAGGCGCACGCGCGCGAGCGAGGTGACCGGAGCGTCGAGATGGCCAGGCAAGGGAGCCGAGGGAGTTGTGGAGACGGCAAGTGGGTAGTCGGTCGAGAATTGACGGGTTGGCCGGGGGGAGCGGGCGATGGAGGCGGTGGTCGACAATTGTGGTGGTGGGATGGAACATTGAAGGGATTGATGGACTTTGGGTGCTGAGGCAAGGTGTTTGAAATACGCAATATCCAAAGAATGGGTGGAACTATGACTAAGCAAGGGCATGTGGGGCTGCCCGCCACCACGAGCCTGTGACTGCCACTGACGACGGTGAATTGCGACAGTTAAATTTCAATCGCGATGCCGTGTCGCAATGGTGCACTGTGTACTTGAACTGGCGTGGGAATTAAGTTGGCGGGGCAGATATCACTGTTGTCACTGGTGATGCACGCCGGGAGCGATGCATCATCGCCAAGGTTCGGGGTCATCGGGTCAGTGCTCACTGCTCGGGCACGTGATGTGGAAACGCGAAATCTCGGCTGGCATTCCCAAACGACGCAATCACAACAACACCACATCACCACCATCAACATCACCACCGTCGACGTCGCCGCCATCAACATCACGACCATCAACATCACTACCATAAACATCACCACCATCAACATCACCACCATCACTGGCGGCAGTATCCATATCCCCCCGCATCACAATGGCAACCTCAACCTGGACCATCGAGACACTCGCGGCGGCCTCTGTCCTCAGGCCCGAGCTGCGTGAATTCCGCGGTGAAGTTCGCGCCGGGTTCCAAAAACTGCAAACTACCACCAGCAATCTGGAGAGCGCCATGGCCGATGTTCGCAGTGACATTGCCGATGTCCGCAGTAACATTGCGGAATTGACAGTGTCCCTGGCGCAGATGGATGCCCGCAATCGCAACAACAACCTACACAACCCTACCCTTCCCTTTCGCCCTATCCCTACTACCCGGCCTGGTGCGACCCGCGGCATCATGTACCCCAGCACTGAACATTTCCCCCAAAATGCCAACGACTTCTACGCACTCAGGAAGCCGTCAACCGAGTCCCAGCGCCGCACGCTTGCTTATCTCGCCAAGTTTTACGATATCAGTATCCAGGCCAAGTGGCCCTCCACCGACTCGGAACCTGCCGAGCCGCGGCAACAAGCTGGCATGGACCCTGGGCGCATAGTTGACCTGCTGGGAGACATCTTCGGGTTGCGGGAGGACAACTTCATCGCGTTCCGGGAGCGGTCCCGACACTTCAACGCCCAGCCCCCGAGAACAGCAGAGAAGCGGAGCGAGGCATTCTCGGACCGCCAAGTTCAGCGGCGGCCAAGGATCGACTCCCCCGAAGACAGCCCTCCACGTCCCATCACGCCCTTGATGCCGCTGTCCAACAGCCCAACAAATCTCAACACACCCACGCCGCCAGGCGGGCGACCGCCAAAACTGGCTTTCCCGGCAAGGCCCGCTGCCGCCGCAAATACACGCCCCCGTCCTCCGCCCCGTTCAGCCCATACCTCGGCAACCAACCCATTTACACCACCAAACCTCCCCCAGCCCAACCCGTCCATCCCAGACACGGAATCTCAGGCCACACCACCGAACCTACCCCGGCCCAACCCGTCCATCCCAGACACGGAATCTCAGGCTGCGCCGTCCTCGCCACAGACTACGTCCGGCTCTGGCATCCCGGACACGGAACCTCAGGCTCCACCGTCCTCGCCATAGACTACGTCCGAGTCTGGAATCTAATAGCGGCTATTGGGAATTCCGCTACATCTACTTTTCCCTTGATGTTGGCCCTGGCTCACCATCACCGGCGCCGCCAGTCGTCAAAGGCTGGGGGATCCATTCGAGCCCGCATGGGCTGAGGCGGAACAGGGCAAGGGGGCATAAGGTAAGGGTGGCCGGGGTACATACCTGACTGACTCTGGTAGTGCGAGAGGCGGGCGGATTCCTCGACATTCATGCGCGAGCAGCACTTGAGTGGCTGGGGGGCCGGCCAGTGACAGACACTATCGGGCAGGTCGGGGTTGCTGTACTTACATTTGGTAGCCACCCTTTAATATTTTAAGAGGAAGACTTGGGAGATCTTGTGTTTTGCCTCGTTCTCGACCTTTGCCACCGGCACCAGCGATTCGCTCTCGGCACGACGGCGACAATGACCACGACAGCCGGCCCAAGAGCGTACCGAACCCTTTCGACGACTACGCTATCGACAAGCAAGTCTACAGCAGCGGCGTGATTCCACACAGTGGGGGCGAGCGCAAGTGATGATAGGCAGCAGGGGCGAGCGGTCTCGATTAATTGTCCTCGTTGTCAGTCAATCAGCTTTGATAGCACGCGTTACGGCACACAAGATGACATACAAGCAAGGCGGGTAAGGTCTAGGCGAGGACGGTACTAGCAGCGTCCTTGCGCCGACGTCCTGAACGCGCCCACCGCCCCCCCGTACCTCGGTACGCTTGGCCTGACCGTGCTACTGGGTGTGGTGGCGGAGCGACTGCTAACGGAGTCGCTACGGGTCTTCCGCGAGACTGTCGACCTGTTGGCCTGGTATATCGTACGGGTAGTCTGCGCGAACCTTAACGTCCTGGAACTCTGGCTAGAGCGTCTGGCAGTATTCGCCGACGACCCGGCTGCCACGAGCGCCCAGGACTTCCTGCGCGAGATGCACTTGACGCTGCTGCTCGTTATCCGTATCGCCGCCGAATAGAGCTCGTTGAGGTCTATATGGCATCACGCTCGATGCGCTGGGCACGATGGACGTCGTTCTCTTCTACCAAGGCTCACTTATCGCGTCCTACACTGCCCGGGGCGCAGGCACCGCCGCGCAGTCCGTCGCGTGGTCGCTGGAACTGGCTCTGGGGATCTCGTCAAGAGTTGCGAACACAGGAGATGAAAACCGCCCCTGCGGCGATGATTCCAGTCCCTGCGAGAACGAATGCCGGGTCCTGCCGTCACCAGTGCTGGTTGCCGGGCCGCCCCCCCGCAGCCTTATACAGCACCCACTCCAGCGCGACCTTGGCGACCACCACCAGCGCCTCCTCCTGGTCGAGCGGGCCGGTCTTAAGCACCTTGAACGAGTGATCTGCCCCCGGCACTACGCACAGGTCGAGGGCGTCGGGGAGCTCGCCCGGAGCAGCGGAGCACCAAAGCTGTCCCAGTCACCCTGGACGACGAACGTGGTAACACGTAGGTCACGTACATCTCGTCGACCCGTGACTTCTCGGCTTGCCGGGCAGGTGTAGGAGGAAGGCCAGCGGTAGGCACCGGCTGACGACGAGCGCCTCGGCGGTCCGGGCTGTCGAGCGTGTTCCCGCTGAGCGCCCAGCGACGACCAGGGGCACGCATTGGTGTTCGGCGCGCACGACGGCGGCCGCCCCGAAGAAGGCCTCGTCTAGGGTGGACGGAGGGGTGGCCACCCGTTTCCCGGCCCGGCGCCACGGCTGCTCGAAGAGGACGACGCCTGGCTCACCCCCTGCTGGGGGAACATGCGGGCCAGCGCCACCAGGTCGGCCGCCTCGATGCCGCCCCCGGCCCTGTGGCTGAGCAGCAGCACCGCTTCGCGCTCGTCGGACCTCCAGGTAACTAGCGTCCTTTCCCCCGGGGCGTGTCGACGACCTGCTCGGTAGTTGCTGCGCCTCTGCTGCTCACACGTCCTGCTCGGGGATCAGTGACATCTGGGGTTCGTCGCCATGCTCCGGGAGTCGTCGCCATGTCTCGTTGGGGCAAGAGCTGCGAAGAGGGGGCGTGAGCCGTTGGCTGTCCTTCTCTTTCAGGGTACGGAAAGTAACTGGGGTTTGGATTCGCAGTCGAAGCGCACACGTCGTGCCAGCAGTGGTCAGTCGAGTGTCGGAACCACCGTCGTCAGCCAGCGAGTCGGTCGAATCTTGGAGCCTTGGGCGTTGTTGCAGTCGCCGTCAGCCAGCACTTTTTCATTAGAGCCCGGGATGTTGTGTATTCTTGCAGTTGCCGCTGCAGCGCAGAAGCAGTCAGTCGAATATTCTGGGAGTCTCCCAACTTGGACCTTGTGTTCTTGCGGCGGTCGTCGTCGCGCATGAGCAGGTCCTGTCAGGGCCGCTGCTGACCATTGCCAGTCTCCCGTCATGGCCCTCTGCGAGACGGGAAGGACAGACCGCGCGCAGGTGTGAATGCGTCAATCCCAATGTACTTTTTTTCGGCACACTGGCCACGGACATCCTCTCCAATTCTTCCACCTTCCACGAGTCCACAAGTTCAAAGTCCGACAACCCAGTTCCGTCACTCCGCAAGTAAGTTTTCATCCGATAGGGGCAGAGCGGCATGTCAGATTGGCTCGGCTGACGAATTCATCTTGACAGAAGAAGAAAAATCGACCCCTGCCCCAGCACCGCAGAACTCGAAATGGTAATTGCCCGTGCTCTCGTCCATCACCTAGATCGGACTGCACCTCCAACCCACGAAAGGGTACAGCTGACGTTTGATACCTGACAGGCCGACCCCTCACCTCCTCCCACCCCTCCTCCGACCTCACCTCCGCCTCCGATTGTCCCGCCGGGGTATGTTTCCCCATTCATCTTGTCTCTGGGCCACCCAGCACCAATGATCAATCGTGACTGACAATCCCACGCAGCCAACTTGTCAGAATCGAGGTGGTGTTGCGTCGCGGCCCCCCTCCTGGCTTCGAGAGAGTGTATGTTGAGTTGATGCCATGAATCGATGCAACTTTGACTGATGATGCCGTGTTGCCAGAAACATCACCATCATGACCTGCATGTAGACGGGACACATTTTGCAGGGGTTTTGGGGAAATGGGGGGACAAATGGGCATGACATCTGGGGACGACATGCCGTGGCAAGCAGATCGTCTGTAACAACAAGAAAGTCTGTGCATCATGTCTCTTCCGTGTTTCCATTCCAGTATGTTGCTTGTGCTGTGTTGATGTGATGCCTTTTGCGGAACTGCTATGGGAGCTTGTTGGACGCAGGTCCGGCGCAGCACGATGGCCTGGCTCGCCTGGGTGCGATGGCTGGCAATGCACGCCGAGGACAAACTGCAGTCTGCAGTCTGCGGATCGCTGGGCGGGTCGGTTTGAGTCGCAACAGGACGACCATCTATGATCCAAGTCAATTGCTCGCAGCTCGGGGGAGTGCGGGTCTCCAGTCTCGTGACAAGACCATCGCAAAGAACCCCGCAAAGAACCCCGCATCTTGTCACTCGGACGTGGTTCATTGCACGAACTGGTGGGGTTGCGGTCCTGCCCGCGATCATGGCGCACGGACCAGGGAGCATGACGTCATAGGGCATCAGTTTTGGGAGTGTCCATTGCCCCGATAGCAATGCCCCTCCACTGCAACGAGAGGCTTTGCGCGCCCGCCTCCATGCGCACGGCCAAGACCATCTTCAGCAGCATCGTCGACGCCGACGACGCCCAATCTGGCCGTCTCCGAGCCATCATCGCAACAACCACAGCCCCCACCATCCACCACCCACTCGACCACCAGAGACAACGGGTCCAGCAGGACCAGGAGTACCAAGACCAGGAGCATCAAGACCAGAATCACCAAGACCAGAAGCACCACACCACCGGGATATGCCAGCCATACATCGGGCCGTAGTATTACCAAAGACGCCAGGAACCCTCGCACGACTGTCACCTACGTCCATCTATACATTCTCGGCGCCATCCATTCAGGTCGACGACAACCTGGGGCGGCGTGGTCGAGGAAGAGGGGCAGCACGTATGTCGCTGACAGCGGGCGTCGCGTGTATGTGTGCGAGAGGACGACGGACCAAAACCGTCATCGTTAGCATTGTTGTCTCCTCGCCTATCGACGGCACCATATGCGTCGGGGACCGCTACCGCTTCACCTAGATTATTTGCCCGATCCTGGATGTGTGGATTAGCCGGCAGCGTCTCGACTCGAGGTGCACCCCGACGTTCAGCTCGGCCCGTTCCTGACCTGGGGGCGCTATAATGTATATGTCCTATACGGCAGCAGTACGCTTACGTCGCTGGGCATACCGATGAACCCGAAATGGGGGAGATGAAGCCGACTGAGGATGACGGGTTCCGGGATGGCATGCTGCATCTCGAGGCGTGGACGAAGGATGAATGGGAGGATTACCTGAAGGAGGCGGAGTAACTGAGGAAGATGTAGATCGGTGACGGGCTCGTCGTCGTACCGACTGTAGTAAACATCCTCGCCCAGGGCACGCAACGGGTTTCTCGGCCGATGTCGTTGTCCGCTGTCTTCCGTCCCTCCTCCCCCTCCTCGCACTGAGACCCACCCCCGCGCGCATCCTCTCCATCCTTAACGGCGCAAGGAGACGACGCTTAGCAAGCGCGACCTCGGCCCTACCTAGCCCGGCAGCTGGACTCCCTTTGCTGTCATCGCCCAGACCACCATATTGACTACGCTGGCGTGGGAGTATCTCGCCCGCCTGCCGGAAAACAACAGGGAGTGCTGGGAGCCGGCTCTGTACACTGTATCCTTCGTCCCACCCATTTAAATCGGCTCCGATCGTGTACAGTTACGTCGAGTTTTTAGTGATAGCCCTCGATCGTGCGCACCCGCCAAGTACAAGAACGTGGGGGCACATACGTGGTCGAGAGGGCGGTGCGGGCGTCCGAGATTGGCGGGGAGGGATATGCGCTTCAAGTTCTCAAAACTTTGCAGACCGGGCTCATCACCGCCTGGGCCGGCGTCTAGCCCGGCAGCAACCCGAGGGACCCCGTCGACAGGGGCGTCGCCTTCTTTGCCCTGATCGACTGCCTCCCGGCGTAGGTTGTCGGCTTCGTCCTCATCATGTCAGTAAAGCTTATCACGGCCGCCTTTAACTCCTTCCAGACGGCCATGATCTCGGCGGCTTTGCCAGCCCTCCGTAATCTCCCGACGACCCCTCAGGTCTGGGGAACACGACAAGGGTAAGGGTATGGGTGGGAGGGCGAAGGGGAGAGTCAGGAGCTTATTCCCAGGTCCACCACGGGACAGTTTCGGGGACCCGTGAGCAGTCGTCCGTTGATTCTAGACCTCCCTTCATTTCGGAGAGCGCCGGCATCCTAGGCGTCGACCAGTTGGGTACAATCTCGGGACCCCCAGCTAAGCTTCTATGCTTTCACTCTTATCGTCGACGAGGGCTTTTGGCTTGACAGAGGGGTAACTGTTGTTCCCGGAATCGTCATTCTTCCTGGCCCCTCCTTCTACCGAGCCTTATAGACCCTCGTCACGGCACGCATCCATTTTAAACAATGCGTTAGTATGCCTTGCATGCCCAGCCATTACCTGGAAGCGCTTCCCGTGGACGCTACGTTCTCGTTGTGACGGGAACTGCTGTTCTTTCTATCTAGATTCGCTATTCTTTCTTGCGCTTCCTACCCACCCCGAGAAGCGCTGTCCATGCAGGAGAAGACAGGCATCTGCTGGACGACAGGGTCGACCTATATGGACGCCGCTGATCGGGGTTCTCTTGTCAAGATGGCGTTCGCAGTCCTCCTTGGAGCTTGGTTCCGGCGTCTGTCCGGGTCGTGTCTCTCGGCCGGGAGGGGTTCCGTGTGCGCGCTGACTTTGACGGCTCTTGATACGCGCCGGGACGTCGCTATCTGTCTAGACTCGTCGTGCCGTCCCGAGTCGCCACGGTTAATTTACCTGCCCATTTCACTTGGACGTGGGGAGCCACATCGCTACAGGCTTCAAATAGGGACAAGGTCCCCCCAACCTCCCGTTAGGGGCCTCTTTCTACGTGCCAAACCTAAGAGTGTTGTTACATTGTCGATCACTCAACACTATCGACTTGAAGCTCGCGACGGATCATTATGCTGGCGACGTCCCTCCTATATATCCCAGCTGTCCGCCAACTGTTATCGCACTACGGCTGCATGGTTACACAGTCGTTGTATGTATGATTTGTCCCCTGCCTTTGGAATGCGGGGGAAGAAGCAAGCCCTGGCTCCGAAATGTATGTTTTTCTGCTATCCAAATAGCTTGACCCTCGGGGGTCATTGAGCGGAAGGCATCATATGCCGGAAAGAACAGAGCTTTGTTTACCAAATGTGGCTTCGGATATCAAGCCCCTAGTTAGATAGCTGATGAAATGCCGCTCATGATAAACTCCCTGCCATGGCCTGAATACCTTGTAGAGAACAATCAACAGCTATACCCTTGAGGAAAAGCAACTTGGTCACAAAGTGCAACTTGAACTTGGATCCCATGCTGAAAAAGTAAACGCACATCAGATCGTAATCGGTTCCCTCTTGTTACCCTTCCCGCCTGGTACCAATGGTTCTTGGGAAGTAAATGTCATACAAAGAAGTTGATTACCCGCCAAAACAGCCCGGATTGTGCGCCGCCGCCAGTGTCGACGGGGGCACGGAACTCACTGTCCGAGACTTGGTACAGCTTGCCGAAACCCGCCTCCCTCCCGCTCCGACTGGAGATGCCTGGGGGGGCCGATGCCGGGAGTAGCAAGGATTCAAGGTCGTCGTTGTCGTCATCGTCATCGTCATCGTCAACGTCGGCCATTATGTCGCAGAGCTGGCGAGGCCCATTTCCCTTCTTCTCAGCATCTCCTCTGCCGGTGTTGTTGTCCTGGGCTGTAGACACGGTTGCTGGTGATGGCTGGCCAAGTTCGTTGTCGTCATCGTCGCCAGCCAAGATGTCGCTGAGCTGGCGAGGCCAATTTCCCTTCTTCTCAGCATCTCCTCTGCCGGTGTTGTTGTCCTGGGCTGTAGACATGGTTGTTGGTGATGGCTGGCCAAGCTCGTCGTCTGTGTCGCTGGGCAGTTTCCAATGCCTCATCCGCCTTCCTCTTGACTCGGAAGCGCCGCGTTGAGAGACGTATGTCGACGGAGCTGCTGGCGATGATGGATGCGAGAGCTCGTCGTCTGATATGTCCTGTTCCCCCGCCAGCTTTGCATATTGAATCCTCGCTACGGCCTTGCGTGATCGGGCATTCCTCGATGTGTCAGCCCCGGGGCCCTTTGCCTGTCGGTCTCCCGTCGCCGTGGTCCCGGGATGAAAAGGGGACGGGGGAGACAAGGGTAGCAATGTCAGATCCCCGTCATGCTTTCCAAAGCCCAAGCGTTGGTCCGACCACTTGCTAATCCAGCGCAAATGGGCGCGCAGGCTGTTGGGGTTGCTCTCCCAGGTGCCAGGCCATGGCTCGGGGTCTGGGCTGCTCCCTCGGGCCCGGGTTGAGAGGTCTTCCATCAAGAGAATGTCAATCTTGGACCAGAGTTGGGCGTCTTTCTCGAGCATTCGCAGGCTCTGGGATTGCAAGGGTGTTCGTTCGGTGACCTCGAGGGCGTTGAGATGTCTCCAGAACCCTCTGACCTGTCGAGCCCGGGCGGCTTGATGGTCGGGCGCGGGCGTCCTGGCTGGCATGATGATGGCGCGGATGGGGTCGCGGTTTCTGATTGGCACCAAAGGGGGGCGCTATGATGGCTGCGATACAACGACCGAGTGAATGGAAGAGGTGATGGTGCTGATTTGGACTGACACTGGGATGGGAAGAACGACGTATATGTACAAATCGCCGATGGAGGTCGGGGCCCTCTTCTGGATTCTTCTCTCCTGCGTGTCTCAAGGTGTTGCATCCGTGGAACATGCGGGCGGTGCCAGTGGCTTTGTTCGTCATCCATGTTGACATGTGTCGGGAAATCAAAATGACAAGTCCCTTCGCAAGTGGTGAGGGAGCGCGCAGAAGAGAGAGTTCTTTTGTTGGGCGCATGGTCGTCAGGTCTCAAAACAACTCTGACAAAACCTGAAAGAGTAGTAGAGACGACGGTGACAATCACTGGCTTTCGCCTCCAGCACGTATTCCCCGCCCCAAGGGCAGCAAGATGGTCTCTGTTCGTCTCGCCCAGCCTCCGACAGCCGCCGCGATGGCCACGACGGCGACAGCCACGACAGCGAGCGCATTTCAGTTCTTCCGACGAGTCCCATCGATGCCGGCGCTTGTTTTGCGCTCTAGAGGGAGCCGGACCTGCAGGAAGCCAGACTTTGGTCCAGATACGGCTGGTTTGCTTTGTATCGCTGCCTTCCCCTGGCGCCGCCCTCCTGGACCTTGGAACTCTATCGCCGACTTGCCGCTTGCTCTGTCCACGTCTCCAGAGACACCCTTCGATCGAGCATTTTTGTATTCGTTGTCTCGGAAGGGCATGGTTGAGAATAGGAGCCATCTTGGCTTCGGGGAGGGTCCTCCCAAGGAAAATGCGGGAGTGAGTTGACTGCGAGGGGCAAGAGATGGCACGAGATGGACGATGCAATACAAAGAGCGGTCCGCCGGCGGCAGAACCGAGGCGCTGGTGGGCAATATCTCGGGAGAGAGGGCGTGCTGCTCGGCGCCACTGAGGCCGTCGGCGTTTAGGGCCGCTACCTTGTCATAGGTGGCGTCCAGGGTGGTCGAGGGGGTTCGATTCAGTGTCGTTGAGTTGAGCTGGATATTTGGGAGGGTGATGAACCATGTGCTTGGAAAGGCGCAAGGTGACAATATGACTGTTGCCAGCCGTGGTCAAGAACAACAAAACGGAGGCGGCTTGGGCGTCAAGTTGTCGTTGACGCGTCCATGTCTGTCGGCTAGGAAAAGGGAAAATCGTCCATGGTTCAGGAGGTTGCGGCTTCCCCTCCGGGTTTGCTCCGTAGACGAGCAAAGTTCCCCTGCACACCTCTCGCACCCACCTGGGGCTTTTGCACCGTGTCTGGTATGACGCCCTCTTCCTCGCCATAATCGTCCTGGGTCTGGGTTCGGATGGCGGCTGAATGGCTGTCGAGTATCGGAACAACTTGCGCGGCTTGTGAAGCGATCGTCCCTGATAATCGTCCCAGATACCGAAGCAACTTCCGATGTAGCAGCTGGCCAAAGGAGGTCTGGAGAGAATGCCGAGGAACCTGCTCTGAATCGAGTCCGGGGTCTATGTCCGTGGGGGAAGAGTGAGTGGCTTGCTCTGAGTCGAGCCCGGCGTTCGTGAGAGGAGGCTGAGGGAGAGGCTTCCCTGAATCGAGCCCGGCGTCCGCGAGGGGAGAGTGAGGGAGAGGCTGCTCTGAATCGAGCCCGGCGTCCGTGGGGGGAGAGTGAGAGAGAGGCAGCTCTGGATCGATCCAGCGTTTCAGAGGGACCAGCTGTCCATGGAGCCGAGTGCCCCCCACGCCCCCCAATCGATGCTGCGGGCGCACTCGAGGTGGGGAGACGGCGCGTTCGGCGCGGATGCTGCTGGCAACATTGTGACAAGTACGTGTCGTGGAATGGGGTCGGCAGAGACGAGACACCGAAGCGACGTGTCAGCCGAAAAGGCATTCCCTCAGCATTCATGACGGCAGCGGCGCTGCTGGCTTGGAACCTCCGAGTCTCTGAGCAAGCGACGAAGAACCTCGACATCCAAGCCACCCCGAGCCTGTCTTGCAGCAGACACGACAGCGACGTGCTCGACCTCGGATACTGTCGGTGGCGGAGGAGTGAATGTGGAGGTGGGCCGCTGCTGAGCTGCTTGCGAGAAGTTGTCCAGCGCGAGCTGTTCAAAGCCGGCCGTGTCGCTGCCTGGGTGTGCGGACTGCTGCCTTTGGAACGTATCGGGTCAGCAACCTACTCAGGCACGGCGTGGCGGGAGAAGGGAGCCCGGGCAGGCAGGCGAGGTACCTACCTACCTGGATCTCGAGACAGATCGGCGTCACGTCCTTGTCCTTGTCTGGTTCGTCTGGACGACGACAGAGACGACTCGCTCTCGCCCGGTCTTGGCCCCGGTGGGCATCATGTAGTGCGTGACATGGTGGGCGGCAGTGGCAACAGTTGTCGCCGAGGGGTATGGTTCTCGTCGAGTGCGAGAGTTGGTCGAGGGAAAGTGGGTGAAGGACATGTCGGAGGCTCGGAGGGTGCGCTGTGCCAGGTGTGTGATGGGTGTTTGGCTGCCCTGGACTGGATGGAGCTGAGCTCCCGTCGGCCGTCACGTCGAATTGATCCCTGAATGCTGGTGAACCACTGTCGCCGTGCGGAATGGCACGTGCGGGCTTCAGGCGCCTTTCCTGCGCCAAAGACTGGCGCCGGAAAGGCGCTCGCGGCGCCGGAAATCCGCACGGACCTCAACACTTGGCACGGCAATGGCACTGACACTTCGCGGTCGCGGGCGCTCTCAGCCATAACCCCCGCCCATTCGAGCTCCCACGCCGCCGTCGCGCACCGCACGCGCACGTCCACGTCCACGCCAAACGCACCAAGGCCTCCCCCCGCATCCAAGGTCCCAATGCGACGTTTGGTCTGACAACGGACTCGACGGCACCCCGAAGCCTCCGTCGCCTGCGTCGCCTGCGTCGTCCCCAGCGGAGCCAACCCACGCGCAACAACCCCCCGACACCGACATCGACACCGACACCGACACCGACAGCGATTGCCCCGACGCTCCCCTCCCCTCCACTTGCGACACACGGTCGTCCAGCCTCATCACCGCCCCCCTCCGCCGAGACAACCCGCTGCCACCAAACCTGGCCTTGCAGCTGGTGTTGACAACCCGAGCACGTCTCGGCAGCCCTGTCGCCGGCTGAGCAGGCTGACCATGTCGACGCTGCGGACCGGCTCGGCCGACCGCTCGCTCCCTCTGCCCCGGGGCCAGGCGCCAGCTCCAGCTCACGCACGTCCGTCATGACGCCGATGTCTTTGGCTTCAAACCATGGGCCGTTCCACAGCATGCAGGTATAGCCCCCCCTCCCGCTTCGCTTCCCAGGCGCGTTCCCCAACTAACCTTGGTTACCTTTACTCAGGCAGCAATGATTGCGAAAACATCTTGACGGCGACCCTCTTTCCGACAGCCCCGCCCTT
The DNA here is from genome assembly GCA_030685255.1 of Podospora conica. Classification (NCBI taxonomy): domain Eukaryota; kingdom Fungi; phylum Ascomycota; class Sordariomycetes; order Sordariales; family Podosporaceae; genus Podospora; species Podospora conica. Next base: position 46,963 of record MU839549.1, read on the forward strand.
TACTCCCCGAGTATCCAAGATCGAGAACCATACCCCTCCTTCGGGACATCAACCCCAACCACGACAAGCGGCCGCGAGCTGGGCGAATCGACGAGTCCGCAGGGAGAATGCTGGGCCGCCCCGATCAATGAATGGCTCTGGGTGCAAAAAGAGGCAGCACACGATGTTGCCAGCTCTGGATTCATGGCGCGCAATCTCCAGACCTGCTCCGTCAAGGTGCCCGTCGCGCAGCTCGAGGCCATGGCCCTGGAGATCGTGACGCTCAAAGAGAACAACAGCTCTTGTGCCAAGACTGAAGCCTTGTTCCAGGAGCAAAGGTCATCCAACCAGAATCCAGCAATCCCGACATTGCAATGGCTGCGCGCCTGGAAAAGGAGCGACAGCGAGCACCGAGATGGCGTCGAGACAAGAGACGACAGTGAGGCCCGAGACGACAGCAAACGCCGAGACTGCAGCGACTGCCGAGACTGCATCGAGACGAGATATGACGCCAAGGTCCGAGACTACAGCGGCCGCCGAAAATGCAGCGAACGCCGCGGCTGCAGTAAACGCCGAGATGGCAGTGAACGCCAGTTCGTTTGTCCTGATTAACTAAGAGAACCAAGAGCTCAAGGCCCTTCTCGCCGAGCTCGAGCACCTCGCGAGCGACAACATCCGCAACATGCACAAGATCAACGCCAAGATGCTGGGGAGGGGAGTGGGAAGACGGGCGGAGACTCGGTCAGCAGCAAATGGCATCGCGCAACGGCCGATTCAGGATTGGCGAGACGGCATTCTGTAGCTTTGATCTCTCCCCCGTCCCAAAGCCCTCCTTCCGGCCATGCATCTTCCATCTCCCCCCCCCCTCGGTGCCCACTGTCCTCAGCCTTCGGCCTTGTTGGACCTCTCTCCTTGTCCTTCTCCCGCCTGTCTCCGCCTGGTAGTCCAACGGCGTCTTGTGCGGTACATATGTTGTAGCCTGTCTCTCTCGCCGTCTCCATTTCCAACGTCTTCCCATGTCGTACACTGCCTTGCTTGGCCCCAGCGACAGGCGTGTGTTTGGGCTGAAGAGGGTGAAAATAGAGCTCCCTTTGCTTCGACTACTGCCCACCCGCGCCTTGGATGTATGTATGGATGTACATGATCGCCCACGGTGGCCCAAGGCCTACGTCATGGGCTCCCCAGCCATCCGTGCCCACGAAAAAGACAACACTTCAACAGCAGCAACTCGGCGGCACTGACGCCAAGGACGAGATGGACGCGGCCTATGGCTGGGGTGCAGGCAGGACCTGGTTCATATTTTTGGCGGTGCCGACATCTGCCTTGGGATTCTTTTCTGGTGCCAGCTTGGACCGTCATCCTGTTGCCGACGCTGTTTGCATCAGTGCTTTGGTTGTGAGAGCCTCCACGGCAATGTCCAACAGGAGCGAGGAGCCAGGACTGCTTTAGGAGCAAGGCTCCTTCCTTCCTGCCTGGTCATGGACGGCGAGACGGAGAGAGAGATGGAGAGCCCAGACCCGTCTGCCATGCCATGGCTGGAAGAGTGGCAAGAGGCACGTCCACCGTACTGACATGTTGACAGGAAGCATCGGGACAAGGCATCGTCGCGGTTGCCATGACGCAAGATGTTGGGCAAATGCCAAGAAGGACGGATGCTCGTTTCGGCATCGATCCCTTTCGTCTTTCCTCTGTGTACAGGAGACTCTGGGGCAGTGACAAGACATGTTTGTTTACATCTGGCCAAGACTGGAGTGACAAATTCACGGCCCCAGACAACGCGTCCTGAGCGTGCGGTGTCGAACCAGCCTCTCGAACAACAGAACAACCCATCCGCCGAACCGTCCACCATGGCCAGACTTGTCGGGACGGTCCAAGATCTCGAGGCGGCTGCGGCCAAAGTGCACGCGAGCCTGCAAAGGCTTGAAAAGATTTTGTTTCCGATCCCGACCCCGTCGACCCCGTCCCCGGCCCCGACCCCGATCCAGACCCCCTCTTCGGACTTGGACCCTGCCGCCACCGCCGCCACCGTCGACGCACCCTCTCCCCGGCTCGCCCTCGACGAGATCTTCCAAGATCTCGAGTTCCTTCGGCGCCGCATCGCCCGTGCCCACCACCTCGATGTTCCCGCTCGCCCCATCGTGTTCCAAGTCGCCGCCGTTCAGCATGGCAGCAGCAGCAGCAGGGGTGAAAGGGCCGAGGAGGAGAACGAGGACGAGGAGGACACAGAGGAGGACACAGAGGTACGCACCCCGTGTCCCAGACGACATCAATGTGACTGACAAGGCGCAGATGTCCATCGAAGGACCCCGTGCCGCTGGCACCCCCACAGCCGCACCGTCGGCGGACTCATCCGTCTTTATCTTGACCAGCCCAGAAACTCGCATCCCCCTGGGCATCACGCTTCGCAAGTCGGCCGGGTCCCGCGCCGACCGGTCCCGGTCCAAGTCCGAGGCCAAGGCCGACGCCGAGCCAGAGCACACCAAGCCCGAGCCCCAGCAGCCCCAGCCGCCCCAGTCCCAGTCCAAGGTCGACCAGCCCGACGCCGAGGAGCCCGAGCCCGAGGTCGAGCAGCCCGAGTCCAAGCCGCCCCAGCCCCAGCCGCCCCAGCCGCCCCAGCCCGAGGTCGAGGAGCCCCAGCAGCCCGAGCCCCAGCAACCCGAGCCGCCCCAGCGCCAGCCCGAGGCCGACGAGCCCGAGGCCGAGCACCCCGCGCCCCAGGCCGAACACCCCGCGCCCGAGGCCGAGCACCACGAGCCCCAGCCGCCCCAGCCCCAGCAGCCCGAGGTCGAGCAGCCCCAGCCCCAGCAGCCCCAGAAGCAGCAGCACGAGCCTCAGCCCCAGCTGCCCCAGCAGCAGCAGCAGCCCCAGCCCAAGGGCAAGCAGCCCGAGTCACCCGGGGCCCAACTCGTCGATGCATTTGTCACAAAGGCTCGGCTCGTCAAGTTCCTCGAGGGCGTCGCGCTTTGGCGCGAGCATATGGCCAACCCCAACAACGAGTCCAGCGAGCCGGCGACGGGCGTATGGTCGAGGCGCGCCGCCGTATACTTTCGGCGGAGCAATGCGTTTCTTAGCAAGGGAAGGCTGTACAAGCTCAAGGGGTGGCTTTTTGCCATCAAGGTCCACCGCATCATCGAGGAGGAGATGGCCCGCAAGGGCTATGTTCGCGCGGTCAAGGGCATCCTCGACCCGATACTCGTCGAGCTCGGCGAGACGGGCACGGCCGTGTCGCGGTCGCGGCTCCAAGAGTGGCTCAAGCAGCCGCGTAGGATGGATAAGGTGCTCGGCGAGCTCACCGGGCTGCTGCCGTTCCTCGCGCTGGACGACGGGGGCTGGCACTGGCTGAACGACCGGGCGCCCAAGGAGGAGAAGGAGCTCGGCCGGTTCCGGCTCCTCTTGGAGGCGGACGAGCGCGTGGTGGCCATGGCGCGGGCGGGCCAGACATTCCTCGACAGCTTGGAGACGGAGGGGCCCCTGCCCGTGCCCGAGCGGGCCGCGCCAGCGGCGCCCTACACTCCGCGGGTACGGACCGGGGCGGCGGCCAACTGGTTCGACGAGGATTCGCTGGTGAGCTGGCTGCTGGGGCCCGACACGCCCGAGCCAGCCAAGCCGAGGACACTGGGGGAGCCGGGGGTCGACTTGTCGGCGCTGGGAAGGATGTCGCTGGAGAGCATTTTGGGCTTGTTTGGTCGTTAAGGGGGAGGGAGAGGGGAGCCGGGGGACTATCAAACATTGTTGAGAATGAGGGGGGTACTATGTGGTATATTGAGAGGGATGAATATGATATGACATGGTTGTCCGGGCGTAAGCCGGAGATTGAACGGCTACGCGGAACATAGATAAACTGCAGTGAAGTGCATGTCTTGTGTGCCACCTACCCGCGTCTCCGGAGCTGATGTTGGGCTACTGGCAAGCTGCCCTGCCATGCGTTGATGGATGCGTGCGCTTGGGCCCTGGGGTTGCCGTCAGGGGTTGAATCCAGGGATGCTGGTCGACAACAAGCCTAGCCAAGGCGAGCGAACAAGAGGGACCAGGCAAAAGGCTCTACATCCCCCGCTGTCGGGCATCCCTTTGCTGTGCTTACAGCAAGCGATAAGACGCGGCTATCGGGGTCGAATCGGACCCAGAGCTAACAGGGTGGTGGGAAGAGTTATCAGGGTCGAATCCAGGGAGGCAAAGAGAGCCGGAGAGACGGAGCAGACAAAAAGCTTATACGTCCCCACTATCAGGCACTCGTCTTCTCCTTACTCTCCCCGGAGCTGGCGACGTGCTGTTGGCCGTGGAAATCTAGGGGCGGAAGGAAAACAAGAACAAAGGCTTAAAGGTACGGCTGACAGAAAGACGCCCCAGAACAAAACAGGCAGCTCTCCACCACGATGTGTTTTGAGTTTGACCTAGGACGAAGATGGGAACCCGTCGTGAAGACTGATAGCGGTATATCTCGTCGGGAGGAATGAGGAGGGGGCTAGCCCGGACTTTGTATGTATAGAGCCAGGGCGTAAAGGCTGGGTAAAAAGGGGTTGTCTGGGCCATCGCCTTGCTGCCCTTGGAGCGTGCAAGACGCGTTGGAGTCAATGGCGGCGTGCCTGAACGTGCTGGCCGCCGTCTTCTGCAAAGATGCCCTCGACCACCATCTTCTTGCTTTAGAGTGCTGGAGTCTTGTCGCCGTCGCTGGGGGTGTTAGGTCCAAGATGCTGATACCGGACTTGGACGCGCGACGCGTTGTCGAAACGAGAAAAGGAGAGAAATGCCTACGGCTGTTGTCCGATTAAGCAGGGAGGGAGGTGGCGGCTGGGTCTCGATATACATACAATGGCAGACGTGGCAGACTCGAGTTTTCAGATCCCCCGGTGCCAAACCGGGGACCGGAGCAAAGCCGGGGCACGTTTCGGCCGGCCGAACCGCTATTATTCGATCTTGATCCGGGCCGTGTATGTCAGGTTTTTGCTAAAGGGCTGGAGACTTCCATGCTCCCTCCGAAGCCCAAAGCGCGCTCGCTAAGGAATGCAAACTCGGAAACGGCAGGGTCAGCCTGGAATATCAGCGCGGGCTGATGACGCGCGCCTCTCGAGACTTTGCTCGCCTCGCCCAACTACCGGTCCGTTGAATTGTGACGAACCTGTCTCGCTACACCGAGACTCCAGTCCCCCGCTCCCATCGACGGCTTCTCCAAGATAATAAGCCGCACCGCACCCACCCTTGTCGGTAGCTACCCCTCGGCCGCCCCTGGACAACTTAGTCCGCCAGCAAATGTCGACAGCGCCCGCCCACGGGTAGCTGGGCAGCACAGTATAAGGCTGGCCAGGTGTGAAAAGAGACGGGCGTCGGGGGGAGCGGAAAGATATTTGTGCAGATAGCTGGAATGTTATTCTTGTCCTTCTTCTTAAAGCAAGATCAGGTAATGCTCCCGCATGCAATACATTAACCCACCACTCTCGCTTATGACATGGACATTCTCCATGTCCGGGGCACAGATGTCGTTGTACACTATGCGGATGATGTTTAGATACTCCTTCTGGAATGGACTAAGAGATCCGCCGACTACTACCTCCTGTGACGGAACACTACATCCCGCGAGTTACCAGTATGTTACTCCACCGCTTACAAGCCGTCCTGCCGTCGCAAGAGAGCCGAGCTCTCAGGACGAGGACCCTACCTTAAAGCAAAGCGGCTTTACGGCTCTTTCGCCCCATCTGCGCCTTTTGAATTGACTAACCCTTACGACCCCATACCTCTCTCCTTTTCCACCTGCAGCCAGATACAGCCCAAGATGCCTACGTGGCGTTTGCAGCAGTCTTTGCGCCAGTCGTTCCAGCCAGTTATCGCAGCAGTTGCTCCAGCCAAGAGTCGTCTCCAGCCAGCAGTACAGTTCGCTATCCATCGTCGATACCGTCTCCACCAAGAGACCCGTGCCGTCAGGGCAGCCAAGTGTCGCCTTGCCGCCAAAGCAGTTCAGCCGTTACTTCAGCGCCCGAAAGCCCTCTCGTCGTCTTATGTAATTATTGTCTGGTCAGTTCCCAGATTCAAGACTGCGAGCAAATCCACGAGCGAGTTCCCGAGCAAGTCAGTGAGCAAGCAAGACCATGGCTGCCACCGCGCACAACGCGAGAGCATGCCAGAGTCCAGAGTCTGTAGCGTAGCCATCGGTTTCAACCGTAGCAGTGTGCATCCACAGTGCGATCTTAATTGACGGCGAGACGGCGTCTCGACTGAGATTTGAATATCACAGGATCGTAGCGGCGGGCAGCACCCTGGTGTGGTGCAGGGCACCGTGGGGTTACCGTGGGCAGCCAACACTCGCTGCTCAATATAGCCCTCGGAGAAGGGCTGGGTGGTGGAGTCTGGACTCTGGACCCAGCGACTGAAGACCGAGGTAGCACTCGACTAACGATAAAGTCAGATTCCTACGCGCAAGGGAGACGGCATCGTTACTACGGGCGACCTGGCCTACTTACAGCCAGGGCCGGCCCATCAGTCCGTGGCGATTTGCATAGTCAATGTCAAGACGCGCTGAGATGAAACGGCTAGAGAGGGTCAAGACTGTAAATATCTCGGGGGCGAGGTGGACCGCCCCTGCTGCCTCCTTCATCTTATGCATACTGGGCGCGGCTGGCGGTCAGCGCAGCGTCAGGTTCTCGCCAGTCTCGGGGTCGAACACGTACACCCGCTGGCGTGGGATCAACACACGGAATCACGGATCGATATGCCCGCCTCCAGGGTACTGTCAGGTGCCAGCTCGGCGACGAGGAAGCTGTAGAACAGGTCGAACTCCAGCAGGTCCTCGACCTCGGGAGCGATCTCGTCCACAGGACGTCGCGCAGGACCGAGACGCTGAACCAGATCGCCAGGGACAGTCGTGCTGATAGCGACCGGCGCCCTCTCGTGTCCGTACTCGGGCGCCTGCCCGTGGGCGGTAAGCGGGTCGCGTGCGGCCTGGTGGTCGCTGTCCTGCTCGTGCCCGTCGTGACGCTCGCGGGGGCGTGTCGACCTGATCGACGCCTTTGAGGTGTACGGCTTCCGGAAGGGTCTGGTCGTGTTGGGGAGAAAGTTGCGAGTCTCGAGAGTCCGAATTAATTCGTGTCCTGGTGCATGGCCAAGGAGAAGGTGTGCCAAGGAAGAGGTGCTGCTGGATAGAGATGAAGAAGAAGAAGAAAAAATAGGTGGGTGCGGGTGGCCTCGACCCAAGTCCCTCTCCAGGTCCTCGAGGCCTTCCATCCCCTCGTCGCCAATCTCCCTTGACCCCTCCCGCCCTCGCCGACAGTACCATCCTTGTGCACGCAGCACAGCGGGAAAAGCGCTCACCTTGGGAATGGCGGGAGGCTTATGTACAACCACTGCCGTTGTGATACCGGCAGGTGTAACGTCTAGGGTCGTGCTTTTTCGCGATTGAGGGCACAACGAACTCGGGTACTGGTGCCAGGGATAGCCTCTTCTGCGGTTCGACCGGACAGGGTCTTTACAACGGGTCTCGTCGAGCTCTCCTCGGGAGGGGAAGACCCCAGAATTTTGATCGAGTCGCCGGCTGCCAGCAGCCCCTCGAGGAACCTGCGGAGGGTGGCGTCCCAGGGTGTGCCGTCGACCGTGATGATAAAGACTTGCTTCGCCATAGTCAACTAGTCCTTCAACTTCTTTCTTAGGGGCCTCGGCCGTGTAGGAGATACGCATCCACTGTATGAGGCAGCGCTTGTTCTCGTCGTTAGTATATAGTTTATCGATGCCTATTAGGAGAAGGTATTATAACCCGGACATACAGGGTTAGCAGATACATTAGCGGAAGTAGGGGGAACTTACCGGGGATGTAGTAATACCGCGCGGGATGCGGATAACGAAGTACTACTGCATGCCCCCCAGGTAGGCACCTATAGCGATAACGACGCCGATCCCGGCCCGACAGGACCTTGGGCCGGCGGGTGATCGGGACGATTACGTCGCGGTACTAAATAACCTTATAGCTACCGGTCCCTCTAGGCGATCGGGGACGATAAGCTCGAGCCGGGTTACCAGCGCGAGCGGAAATGCTATACGGCCCCCGGAGGTAGCATGTACCGAGTACTAGTAGCTCTTACGGCGCCGAGGAGACGGTTCGCTCGAAGGTAGCGTGCTGGTCGACGTCGGCGACTTCGCGGGCGAGGGGCAACCGTACAATATATAATTCTGGTAACTGTAAGATATCTCTCAAAAAAGAGACTTCTGGATCTTCGGCAGGCAGCGCTAAGCTAAGAAACCGTTCCTATAAGTAATCTACTTAGAAGTACTCTCGCCGAGCATAAGTCCCCGAGTAATCTCCAGACCCGTCCCGTTAACATACCCGTTACGTAACTCGAGGCTATAGCCCTTAAGATCTTAACGCTTAAAGAGAATAATAACTCTTTTACTAAGACTAAAGCCTTGTCCGGGAACATATCGTAATACTCGAGAAACAGGTTTGATAAGGCTATCGGGGACCGAGGAGTATTCAAGGATAAGTTAATAAAGTAATACTAGAGGCTAAAGCGACAGAGAGCGGCTGCTAGGAGCTCCAGTTAGAGCTTAAGACTGTAAATAAACAGGCCGCTATGCTTAAAACTGATTATGCCGAATCAAAGGCTATCCAACTTAGTAGCGCGCGTTGAAAAGGAGCTTAAGGAAGCGAACGCTAAAGTCCAGACTCTAGAGAAGAAGCCTATCGTTAATACGAATAATAACCGGCGACCTCGCAGGTAAGAGTATAATGGGTAACCGCCGTATACGTTAAGGATAAGCGTAACCTACGTCGCCTATAAGGGACGTCGCCGTAAAGATATTAATAGACTTTAAATACGCGGCGAGGGGCTAAATAACGATGCCCTCGTTGTTAAGAACCTTATCTACTTTAACGACGGACTCTACCTCGCGCGAAGCTAGCCGAGCACGTCGGAGAGGCATACTAGTAGCAGCAGGAACTTACGTAGGCGGTCGACCTCGGCGGTACCGATATACTCGATCGCCTCCTAGGTCTTTTACGTATCCAGGGTTTCGAGGTCGTAAGGGTCGTAGAGGGTTTACGGGTTACCTAATAGATTACGTAGATATCGACGCCGCTACGTACGGTAAGTAAGACAGTAGCGGGCTTACCGACCGTAATACCGTCGTCGGGGCCTTAGTGTTAGAATGCCGTAGTCGATAGCCTTGCGCCCGAGGTCGGTAAGGGTCCTTAACGGACTCGAGTAGCGAGCCGGTCGAGCTAGAGAAAGCAGTACAGCCGGAGGGGGGAGGAGATAGCTACTGCTGTCGCTCCCGTCGTTTAGGCGACGGTAGCTCTATCGTAGGGTTTAGTTTAGCTAGGCCTTATAGGCTTCGGCTTTAGCGATACTCGTTAGGACTAAAACCGGCCCAACCTACGGGGACGAGCCCTTATAGTTAGGGACTTTGATTCGCAAAATACTATTAATTCGCAAAACTCTCGGCGGCTGTACTAACCCTAAATATAACCCTAACCCTTAGGGTTAGGAGAGTATTACGAATTAATAGTATTTTACGAATCAAAGTCCCTAACTATAGGGGCTCGTCCCCGTAGGTTAGGCCGGTTTTAGTCTTATTAGCCCCTGAGATTAAAGTAATGATGGTGATGATGCCGTACGGCGCGCAAGATGGAGACTGCTTGGAGTTTTGTGGCCACAAAGAGTATTTGAATTGCTAAGTCTATCTCTCTAGAAGTAGGAGCCTAAGGGGGCTCCGTAGCCAGTATTTATATACAAAAGGTCCCCATAGATCCTCCCTATCTTCCTCTATCTACCGTATATAATTACCGCCCTATTACGGCGCTCAGAATAATACTATTACGGCTTATTGCGAATAGCTATACGTAAGTAGGCGGCCGAAGTTAGTTTTACCTATAGATAGTAGGAAATAAGGGTTAGATAAAGGGGCCGTAGGTATAGCCACACTAAGGTACGGCTTAAAGAGGCGATTCGGACCTGTAACCCTCGACATACCCCCTAGTTTCTTAGTATTATAGCTATAGAACTAAAGGGAGAGGAGGTTAGGTCCTAGAAATAAAGTGTAAGGCTAGTAGTAATAGTTGTATATTACTAAGTAATCTTAACTATAGTAGTAAGATATTTTTTTAAGGAGAAATAGAGGAAAGGGGGTCCTTATTAGCGTAAAGCCTCGTTAGTATTAAGTAGGCTAGTCGCCGTCGTCGTTATCGCCGGCCTCTAGCTTAGCGATAGTAAGCCGAAGGTCTTAAAGGTTAAGGTACCTCCTAAAGTTCTTAAACTTCTAAAGGGGGAGGTTCTTAGTAAGCTTATCGGAGGGTATGTCGGCGGTAGGGAGATACTTTACGGTAAAGGTCCCCTTAACGTATTCCTACTTTAACTATATATTCTAGATATTTATATAGTTAAGGAGGGTCTTAACCCTCTCCGCGCTTACGACGAGGCGGATAGTTTAGATATTATTATAGCTAATCCTTAGAAATTACCCTAGGTTAAACGTAATCTCCTTATAGAAGCGTTTAAAAGTTATACTCTCTCTTACGGTTCTTTATAGGGCTAGGAGCTCCGCCTCCGTAGTAAAAGTAGTAATTATATCCTAGCGAGAGGATTTCTAGACGATAGGCCCGCCGAATAGCTTAAGGAGGTACCCCTAGGAGGACTTACGGGTCCGGGGGTTATCCGTAAAGGAAACGTCTAACGAGATAGTAAGGGCCGGCTCTTCTTCTTCCGATCCCTCTTACGGTACCTCGTCTAGGGTTCCAGTAAAGACGATTAAGAGATACTTTATTATATAAAGGTATTTAATATACTATTGTATTACTTTAAAATAGGGTTCCGACGGATTTAAGAGGAACTTAGCTAGCTTAGCAGCGGTACGGGCGACGTCGGCTCTTACTATAATAAAGGTATAAAGGATTATTCCGGCTATCTCTTATATAAGTCGGACTTCCTACTTAATAGCTTAGCCTTTAGCGGTTGGAAGTAAAGGGATAGCGGGGATAAGGATTATTAATAGTACCTTAGAATCGATAAGGCTAAACCTTACGGCGGCCTTCTCTAAGTAGCCGTCGAGCGTAAGGTATAGCTTCTTATTAGGCCTATCCCTAGTAACTTAGATACTAAGGAAGTATTTAAGCTTAAGGGCTTCCTTTATCTTATACCTTATCCTAATCTTACTAATAATATTGTTAGCTTCTTTAGTATAATCCTTATAGTAGAAGATAAGGATATTATCTATATAGAAGAGAAGGGTAAGGTTAAAGTTAAAGAAGATATAAGGCTCCTCCTTAGATTAAGTTAGGCCGACCGTAGTAAGTATTTTAAATAGCTTAAGGAACTAAAGCTAAGGGGATTCGCGGAGCCTGTAAATAGCTTTATTAATCTATTATACGACCCTAGGCCTAGTAATTCCTAAAGGGTTACTATAGTATACCGGTCGTATTAGGTTAATGTTAAAGAATACTATTATAATATTAAATTAGCGGATCTTAAAGTCGAAAGCTACGGCGTAAGCGAGGAGGGTACGAAACGATCTCGCGGTAAGGGTATAAGTGTAAGTCTCTTCCAGACCGTACTTTTATAAGTTACCTTTCGTAATAAGTCGAACCTTATAGTTAGTAACTCTCTTAGCCTTATCTCTTTTATAGGCGAATACCTAGTTAAAGGGTATAAGTTCTTCGCCTTCCGGGACGTCTTTAATATTAATACGTTAAAAGACTTCCTTCTCCTTTATCTTCTCTAGCTCCTTAATATAAGCTTTATAAAAGTCTTCGGCCTTAGGGTACTTATAAAGCTAGGAATAGTATCGAGAAGGGAGAGGGAGATCGTCGACCTTTTCTACGTAGGTTTTAGTTACCGTTATAATAGTCTCGTAGAAGGTTCGGCTAGCCTATAAAAGTAAGAAACCGATTACTTCGATTATAGGGGGGTAGTATTCGTCGGAGTCCTTTAGCCTTATAAAGGGTCCTATAAGAATTACGTTAACGCTCCCGTCTTTCTTACTTTTCTACCTCTTTAATTTCTCCGCTTTAATAGCTTTCTTAAATAGCTTAATTTACCGGGTCGATCGGTAAAAGGTTTATAAGAAAGAGGAACCGGTATCGCTTAAGGTAGGAAAGGGGTTTTTACTTAATACTGGAGATAGGGTCTTTACCTTTAAGGAGGTAAGGTTTTTAAGGTTTACCGGTTAAGGCTAAGGGATTACCGTAGTAGTAGACTAAACTCTAGAGCTTATTAATTAGAGGGTAGGAGATAAGGCTAAGGCCCTAGTAGTTACCGGGGTAACCGTAATAACCGGTCGGGTTTACCCCTTTTCCTTTTTAGGGGTAAGGGCCGCGGTATTTTTTCCTTTATCGGGGATTTTACGGGATATACCGCTTAGCGTAAGGGCCGCGTTTATTGTAACTAATAGCGCCGGGGTTTTTATCTAGGCGGAGGAAGGTCCTAAAGTAAATACTATATAGATAGTTAACTCGTCTACCGGTACCGGCGCCGGGGTTAGTACCGGGGACTAGGCCGCCCTTAATAATAGTTCGGAGACTTATCTAAAAGGTTCGGCCTTATAATCCGGGTCGCTATTATTATCCTTAAAGTTAAAAGTATCTTTATCCTTATTATCGTCGTCGTTATCGTCGTCCCCTTCTTCTTCGTTATTATCGTTAGAACTAGAAGAGGATTCGGTAGTAGTATAAAACGACTCCCTCCTATAGGATTTATTAGCTATCCGTTACGCTTAACTCTCGAAAGTTACGGTAGTAGGTTTTCCGTAAGGGTATCTTAATTATTATACGAAGGCGCCGTTAAGCCGCTCGTATTCGTTAATATACAGCGTTGGCTCCGGCGTACCTTTAGGCGATAGGAGTCCTAGTAGCCGGAGGCCCTTTTCTACCTCCGAGTCTTACTCGACTAAGGGAAGAGGTACTTCCGGCGTTATCTCTATAAATTACGGCGTAAAAGGTATTCCTATTATAACGACGATCTTATTAAGGATAACCTCCTCGCCGGCTATAACCTAGTAATTAACCTACTAGATCGGACTAAATAATAGTTCGGCATCCCTAAAGATATAGGGATCCGGGAGCTTAAGGGCTTCTATCTACTTCGTAGTAGCGGTAGTAGAAAGCGTAAACGTCTACTTTTCTCTAGGGTCGTAAAATACGTTCTCGTTAAACATAACGTTACGTATATTAATAACCTTATCTACGGTAGGGATCTATATACGGTATATATTAAAGGCCGTATAGCTAACTAGGTATCCGATATAGGCGTATAGGTTATTATTATAGTAAATTCTTTCCTCCTTTCTTTTTACGGCCTACTTTAATAGGTAGGTATAGTACCCCTAAGCCTTAATATTAGTCTAGTTAGGTCGGAGATCCTTATTTAGGGCTGTAAGCCGGCGGGGCTTAAACTACCGGTAATAGGCCGCGAACTATAAAAGGAAGACCTCGCTCGGGGTCGCCTAGTTATTAGCCTTTAGGGGGCTATAGTTCCGGAGGAATACGGTGGCTAAGTACGCTTTATTCCAAAGGTACTCGGGGAGGCCGGCCCCTACGATTATAACGCGGGCGATAATTTTAATAATACCGCTTACGCGTTCGGCGAGGCCGTTAGGTTCCGAGGTAGCTATAACGGTTTATTCGATCTTAATCCCCTTTTCTATAGCCTACTACTAGAACTAAGTAAGGTTCCTAATCTTTTTTTTCTCTTAAGTAGCGAAGACTAAGTCCTTATCTATCTTAATCTTAACGACGGAGAGGTTAAACTAAGTCCTTACCTATTCGATAAAGCGAAGGAGTAGTTTAGGGGTATAGTTTTTCTTCTCGAATATAATAATCTAAATATAACTACTATACTTATCCTCGATAAGTATAAAGTATTTATAGCTATTAATAGCCTTTAGCTAAATAAAGATATCGGTTAAGATACGGAAGAAGGGTTATTAGGCCTTAGTTTCCAGGAGGCTCCTTATAACGAGGTTTTTAGCTTTAGTAATACTATAGGTAACGTACTTAATTATAAGTAGCCTTACGATTTTAACTCCCTATATGTTTCGGACTATATATTCTAAAGCTTCGGCGTTTAAGTACCCGGTATAGAGATACTATATCTTAGGCGTATCGGTTCTCTCGTAGAGGCGGTCCTTAAAGGGCCGGAAGATCTAACGGATAGTAACGTTTACTAAGCCGAAGACGCTAAAAGCGATAACGCCGTCGTTAGTAATAAGGAGGCGTATAGGCTCCGTTATAATAAAAGCGTATTCTATAAAGTATAGATCCTTTTAAAGTATAAGTTTTATTACTACTGTTAAGTTAGTAAGGGCTCCTTATCTAATCGTATCGTCCTCCCCGTAGATCCAAAGGCTTAACTTCCTTATTAGGTTACCGGAAACGATATTAACGTAAAAGTTAAAGATATAGGCGACGTTTTTAAGAATAAGATCTTTCTTAGTTCCGTTAAGGGTTCGGTATACGGCCTTAATCGTACGGTAGCTACGCTTATAAACTTAGAGAGTAAAATCGCCTATACTAACGTAGTCCTTATCGCCTACTTTCTTATAAAAGCTAACGTTAAAAAGGTCGAGAGAGTTAGCTATATAAGTAGTCGTACCGTTATCCTAGATAGTTAATTTTAAAAGGCGGTAAATACTTCCGACGTTACTAAAGGCCGAGGCGACGGTCTAAGGGTTATAATAAAAGGGCCGGAGTACGGTACCGATAAACGCTTTATCCGAGGGGTTCCGGCCGGGGCCGGGGTTATTATTCCCTTAGCGGAGAGTTATCGAGAGCTATACCTACTTTAGAGTTTAAATTTCCCTTTCTACTAGCTCCTTCCTACAATCTTCTATACGGTTATATTCGCCTAGTACGATGTTACGGGCGGCCTAGTAATAAGTAGGGAGATAAGTAATCTATCCGTAGATATAAGAGTCCGAGTTAGTATTCCGGCGTCCGGATTATTTACCCCCTTAGCCTTACCCGAATCCCCCTTAGCCTTTACGGCCGCCCCCCGATCGCGGAGAGGCCCCGCTACTACTACGGGAGTTATTATTACTAGATATAAAGGAAGGTCGTCCTTAAAAGGTAGCCCCGATAAACTTACTAGCGTTTAGCCTAAACTTAAGGTCGTTACTAACGTTACGGAAGACCTCCGTATATTACTTAACGTCCCTCGTTTCGGTACCCTTATAGTAGTAAGTTTAGGCTTACGTTAGGGCGATAGAATAGTAAAGGGAGTTATAGTAGTTAGCGGCGTTAAGGAAGGCTTAGATACCTTTAAATCCCTTTACCTCTTTAGGGGCGATAGTTTTAATAGTATTATATACCTTTAACTACCTCGTAAGCTAGTTCTTACAAGATAAACCTCGGCTAGCAGACTTAAGTATATCTTAGTAGGTCTTAAGTATCTAGTCCTTCTCGTAAAGAGTATCTAGGGTAGCGTATTATTTTAAGTATACTACGATCTTATAAAGGGAAGCTATAGGATTAATACTATAGTAAATCGTTTTTTTAATATATTTACTTATCTACTTAATAACGCTATTAACCTTTATCTATTAGCGTTAATAGCTACGTTTAGCTATATAAAAGTTAACTAAGAAGGTCTTAAAGGAAGCCTTTTACTTAAGGGTAACGAGTTCTATAAATTCGGTATACGTAAGGGTCCTCCTCGTACCGGCCTTCTCTTTAGGAAGGAAGTCCTAGCTATCTAGCTTCTTAAAGGGAGCCTTTAGTCTAAGGGGCTCGCCCTCGTCCGTAAGGTTATTTATATCTACGTATCTTTCGGCGTTATAGGTACGGAATACCTAGATTAACGCCTTAAACTATCTCGGCTAGTCCGACCTTTTACGGAAGAACTCCTTTATAAGGGTAATAACGTTCTCCTTACCGGCTATAGTTCGGAGATATTTAACGAGCTCGGTATAACATAGGGTATAAGAAGGAGGTACAAGGTCCTTAAAGTCTAGTATTATATACTACTTAGCGACGAACTTATCGTAAGTCTCTCCGAACTAGTTAAAGGTATCTCCTTATTTATTATATTTAATCCCTCCTTAGTATAGGTAGTACTCCTATAAGAACTCTTCTACAAGGAAAGACCGGAGATACTATAGATCTCTCTTAGGGTATAGAAATAGTCGGATTAGTACGGGGAGTTTAAGGGTTTTCCTACCTATCTCCTAGTTATCCTAGGCTTTACCTTCTTCTTAGCGGTAATCGTAGTATCTTTCGTAACTTCGATCGTAATCTCTTCTATAAGTTCTTTCTCGGGCTTAGACTACGTTATCTTAGTCCTAACCTATACCGTAGTAGGTATAGTATATTCCTAAAGGGTAATAGGGATCTAAGTAGTACCCTTATAGCTTATAAGTCTATAGCGAAACCCTAGTAATAAGGCCCGGCTTATTACCGGGACTAGGAAACTACGGCTACGGGTAATTTACTACTATAGTATAATAGTTTAGTCTTACGAGGCCGTAGTACTAATCCCGGGGGAAAGGCTACGGCGGTA
This sequence comes from Podospora conica, assembly GCA_030685255.1. Classification (NCBI taxonomy): domain Eukaryota; kingdom Fungi; phylum Ascomycota; class Sordariomycetes; order Sordariales; family Podosporaceae; genus Podospora; species Podospora conica. The sequence goes on from MU839549.1 coordinate 63,405, forward strand.
GGTAATAATCCTTACCGAAGAAGGGCTTCCGAGATCTTACCTACGTATAGTTACTTACTAGAGAACGGGAGAATAGTCCCCGGGATCTTATACTATATACGTAGTTACCTATTAAAGGCTAGAGGAGAAGGGTATACGGTATTCCCCGAGAGGAAGAGGCGTTAAACCCGACTCGGGAAGAGGGGGCGTTAAAGCCGGCGGCGTAGTAATCCTACCGTCGTTATAGAAGAGTACGGCGAGCCGAATCCTAAGAGGGAGACCGGTAGTTAAAAGGGGGAATCTAAAGGCGTTAACTAAAGGTATCGCTATCGCTATAGGCTAGTCCTACCGTATACTACGCCGGATCCCCGTATTAATATAGGCGGTAGCGCGAGTTAAGGGGCTAACGATAATCTAATTAAAGCCGGAACGTTATTATTCGTACGGTAAGTTATACGAAGATAGATATAGGCTAGCGCCGAAGGTTAGTATACCTACGGGTTTAAAACTAGGGTAATAAAGGTTATAGCCGGTTTATAATCTTATAGTCGCTAAAGTAGTTAATCTCGGCGTAAGCCTTAATCCGTTAAAGGTATTCCGTATAAGCTAAAGGCTCGTAAGGAAGGTTAATCGATATCCGTAGTATTATATTAAAGCTTAATAAGTATAGGAGAAATACCGAAGATATTATTAGCTTATTAGTATAACGCTAGGTAATCGGAGAAGCGAGGGCGGAGTAATAAGGGAGAGAAGGGGGAATAAGGAGGAACTTTAGGTTTAGGGATTAATTATACTAGTATATATTAAGTAAAATTAGATATAAAGAGTAATAGGAGGTACGAAGGGAAGTTCGTAATATAGGTAAGGTATTAGCGACGATTTAATAGAAGACTTAGTATTAGAGAGGACTACTAGGGCGGACTTCGGAGTCCTAAATACCTTACGGTATAACCGACGTAAAGGTATTACTAGTTAAGGGAGGTAATAACGGAAACGACAGCTCTAGTTACTTAAAGTAGTAGTTAAAGCCCCGGGCTTATAACTATCAGCCCCTAAGATTAAAGTAATAATAGTAATAATACCGTACGGCGTGTAAGATAGAGACTGCTTAGAGTTTTATAGCTACAAAGAGTATTTAAATTACTAAGTCTATCTCTCTAGAAGTAGGAGCCTAAGGGGGCTCCGTAGCCAGTATTTATATACAAAAGGTCCCTATAGATCCTTCCTATCTTCCTCTATCTACCGTATGTAATTACCGCCCTGTTACGGCGCCCAGAATAATACTATTACGGCTTGTTACGAATAGCTGTACGTAAGTAGGCGGCCGAAGTCGGTTTTGCCTGTGGATGGTGGGAAATAGGGGTTGGATAAAGGGGCCGTAGGTGTGGCCGCGCTAAGGCACGGCTCAAAGAGGCGATTCGGACCTACAACCCTCGACAAGTCTTAACGAGTAACCTAGACTAGAATTTAAATCGAGGATCGCGGCTATATCCTACGGCGATAATACGGTTAGTAAATAATAGAGGATAGGGAGGGAGGAGGCTTAGAACCTATAGTATAATACCGGCCCCCGGGTCCGAAAGTCTATAACGGGAAAATAAATAGCATCGCTCGTAGCTCGGACGAAGTAGTATATTCCAGTCTAAACGCCTATACTATTTATATCTTAGTTACACCTATCTACTCTCTAGGTTTCCATTCCCGCCTTCGCGACGGGGAAACGTAGGACGAGATTATAGCCTTCCCCCCTCCCCCTTCCCTATTCCGCCCGGCGCAGTGTACGTATATACGTAGTGTATGGTAGTATCGGTCCCTTCTTCTTATCGACGGTTAGAGTCTCGTGTATCTATATAACTAGCTATTCCTAATTTCCGACAGCTGCCATTTCCCTTTCCCTTTTCCATTTCTTAACCTCTACATTCAAAGGCAAAGGGTAAAAAAGACTACATCACGAGCATTATTTTCCATTTTCCCGAAATTCTAATAGTACGTTCCAGATGCCGCCTGCTAGGAGCCTGGGAAGGTAGTCGAGGCTGTAGCTCTCGCGGACGACTCCGAGGGTGCAATCAAGGCTGAACATTAGGCAAGGATGCCTATAGTCGAGGTAGCTGCGTACCCTGTTGTTAATGGGGTGGCTGCGATTAAGGTTCGGGAGCTCGAGTAGGCGGGCGATGTTAGGAGGGTTAGATTACTCCATCAGGTCGAGAACTAGTCGATATAACGAGTAGCTAAGGTCGTATGTAATAGTATAAGTGTTGATCGGGACTTAGGACCAGCTCGAGGCGCCAGAGGAGGGCACGCATCTCGGAGCTCTGGCCCTTGTCGGGCGTAATGCTGGCCAACATCTGCTGGGATTTTCCATCTGGTCATGCCTCGCACGGTTGCACATTGTTGCTCAGAACATCTGATCCTCTGTACCGTCTCCTCCATCTTGATTCTCCCGTAGCCATCTTCCATCTGGTCATGCCTCGCAAGGTTGTACATTTGTTGCTCAGAATATGTCATCCAAGTCGGTGGTAAGCGCGTCTTTGCCGTCACCGCGTCCCCAGAAACGCCGCCCGGCGCATCCCTGCGCCTATGTGGGCCTGGAACTCGGGAACTACGCAAGTCGTCCCCGAGTGCGAAGCCCTCGCCGCCGACAGGAACGACATGCCAGCTCGACTGGTATCAAATAGACGCCTGGGCTTCTATCCATCCGTGTCAGTGCAGTCCAGATGCTCCCCCAGTGCATAGCCAGCGGCATCGCCATGACCATCATCATCGCCCTGTCGAGTGTCCTGCTCTCCGTTCGCCCGACGTCAGGGCACCCATGCCTGTCCAACCAAGACTCGGAGTGGCAGGCATTTTGCCGCTGGGCGGCAAGGCACAGATTGCGTCCTAGTCGTCGCGTGACCGGGCAAGAGCATACGACGACGTGGCGACTCTTCCCCGACTGCGCCTGATCAAGATGCGGCAGACGGGCGGCATCTGGCTGAGAAGGAGATGCCGATGGATTGCAGTTGGGAGTATGACGATGACGGGGACCGCGAGGACCGGGCTCGACAGCTTGGTCTATGGCCCTGGCAGCGCGTCATTGGTTGTCGTTGTCGGGGGGGCGAGGCGGAGAGAGATCGAGGTCGGCGGGATGGGTTTCCAATACATTTACAGGCGGTTATAGCGGCGGTCATGGCGGCTGCGGCAGGCGGGTTGTTCGTGCTTGTGGATTCCATCTCCATTCTCCGGAGTCCGGTTGCTCTCTGGCTGACGCGACCGAGTGGAAGATGGTGGCACGTGGTGGGATGGAAGATGGATGATGGTGACTGGAAGAGTATCAAGATGCAGCCAAGACGCAGGATGCAACGTACCGACAGGATGGGGTCTGTTGGCGGAAAAGTGGGCGGCGTTCTGGGGTTGCTTGCACACTTGGGCTCTGGGGGCTCTGCTAGACGGTGACGGGAGCACAAGGTACAGCGAACAGATGGGCATGTGGTGACAGTTGGGACGGACTACCTGATTATCTCGGCAGATACTGCCGCTTCCCTATACCGACCATCTCTTAGCGGCTGTCGACGGCGTCTGCCCATCACTCCACCAGGTCATAAACACATTTGAACAAGAGGACGGCTCTTAAAACCCCCCGGAAAGCTCCCGAAATCCACCACCACAAGACAAGTTCGATGCTACCTTCACCGGCCAAGCAGGACGCCATGATCTCTAGAACCCACCCAAACTAAGTCTTCTGCTTAATAGTCAGGAATTTGTTAGGGAAGTAGACGTAAACCAGGAATAAGTACTTGCCGGAAAGAGGTGGACGAGCAGCATGAGGAGGCGGCGCAGCGCGGCAAACAGCCCGCTAAGGCACACAAACAGAAAGCGCAAAATGCTCCTGGCTCGAGATTCTCTGTAGGCCGGCAGCTGCTGCAGCGGGAGGTTGGGAATTGTCGAATTCTCCGAGGCAAGCTGGGGTCGGCAGGAGCAGCTGCAGAGAGTTAACGCTTCAAAACCCAGCTGATAGGGGTCAGAGCCTGCGGCATTCTCGTCCTTGGGGGAGGGCATAGTTCTTAGGTCGATGGTGGCGGGCGAGATGTCAAGGTTGGTGAGTTTGAAGCCGGAAAGACGGATGCAGCCACTTATCTTTATATCGAGAGTCGACGCGCACCTAACACACCCAAGAAAGAAGCTAAGATGCTGCAAATGCTACCCTCTTGAGACCTTTAACGTAATTATACTAACCCTAAAGGCTTAAGGTTAGGAAATCTTTTTTTAGGTCAAAAGTTTTCGGCATTTAGGTCTTAGAAAAATTAACTCTAGGTAATGC